>BKZX01030285.1:22435-32541 GCA_014362285.1 Fagus crenata | reverse complement strand
CTCTCTCTCTCTCTCATAATATCCATATTCAACTTTTTTTTCTTTCTCATTTGAATTGAACAACTCACGCTACTATTTAAATGTATTTTTCTTTTAGTTTTTTATTTGAATTCAAACTCTTATCCCATACAAATATAGTTAATAAAAATAAAAAATAAAAAACTTAATCTTTATCCCATTCTATTTACCTAAAAAGATAACTATAAAATATTTCAAACTATTATTAAAAAAAATTTAGGACAGATAAGAAAATTCATTAGAGTAAATATCAATCCAAAAAAATTCACCATTCAACATAACAAATAAGAAAAATTACATTTAAAATTCCACTATTTCATTTTTTTTTTTTTTTTTTTTTATGACTCTCCCTTTTTTTTCCCTCACATCTCCCATTTTCTAAAAACCCTATTAAAAAAATTAAAAAAAGCAACACAACCTTATCTTGAAGTTATATGATAACCAATCAAACATTAAGTGATAAATATTCGGTTTTTTGTATCAAAACAGTTATCACCCGTTTTTTTAAAAAATGTATATTTAATGGTTTAGGACAGTTTTTTGTATCAAAATAGTTATCACCCATTTTTAAAAAAAATGTATATTTAATGGTTTAGGAAATGAAATGAGCAATTTTTAATAGATAATGTTTAAAAAAAAAAAAAAATTCATCCTAATTTTAAGGATATGGCCATACGTGACTGAGAAAAAAAAAAAAACTAATCTTTCAAATTCTTTTCCAACTTTCACTTCA
Organism: Fagus crenata; assembly: GCA_014362285.1. Lineage (NCBI taxonomy): Eukaryota > Viridiplantae > Streptophyta > Magnoliopsida > Fagales > Fagaceae > Fagus > Fagus crenata. Next base: position 31,790 of record BKZX01030285.1, on the reverse strand, counting down.
CAAATATTCTACCACTACACAAATCTTTTCCTATCTTCCATTCTCTCCCTCTCTAAAAAAAAATTTCCAGTAACAAAATTCAAAATTTAAATTATGCATTTAAGTCCTATTAAAGTTCTTATTCAAAGTTTGTTTAGAATCAAGATTCCGTTATAATTTTTTTCTTCAAAAAAGTGTGTATCTCAACTCTCAACTCTCTTCATAAAAGATTAAACTCTCAATTCTCAAATCTTATAGATAAACTTTCACTATTTTTTTCTATATAATGTCTATAAACATCATTTTTTTATTTTTATTTTTGAATATTAATGGGATTGTTTTTGTTGTATATGTAGGATTGTTGAAAACATAGATATGGTTTACAATGGACATACATAGGGATTTACTATGTGTGTTTTTTTCAATATAATGTCTATAAACATCGTTTTTTTATTTTTATTTTATTTTTGAATTTTAATGGGTATTTTTGGTTGTATCTGCAGGATTGTTGAAAATGAGGCGGAAAGTTCATAGCACGGCAAAAACCGTGTGCAAAAAAGAGTATCAGCTTTTGGTTTATTTTTGAATTTTAATGGGTTTTTTTTGGTTGTATCTGCAGGATTGTTGAAAATGAGGCGGAAGGTTCATAGCACGGCAAAAACCGTGTGGAAAAAGGAGTATCAGCTTTAGGAAATTTCCTACAACTACAAGAGCACATGTGCATCCTCTCTGCTGTCTGCTTCTACATAGTCAAAAGATATCTCCTCTCTCTCTGAAGATGTAATTATGGAATTGACTGACCAAGAAAATAATGCAACTCCCTACAGGCTGCAAAGGAAGATTCAGTTCACACTGCATGGAAGGAAGGCAACACAGAGATTAATAAAAGGAAATTTCAGTCCTTCTCGCTGATCAAATCGTACGTGTGGAAAAAGAGTATAACCTTTCATTATTCAGTTGACCCTGGGAGGCTAGGAGTTGACGATCATATCACCACCACTAAAGAGTAATATATAATGTATTGTACAAGTGAGGAACTATAATATAAAAAATAGCTGAAATTTTGAATCATTTGGTGCGAATGCTATAATAAGCTAGCGCCTTTTTTTCCCCCTGGCGTGTCCATTTTAGTGTACTGTAGCCCTCATATCTTTTTATATTTTTAATTTAATCAATAACTTTTAATAATAATATGTGTTAGTAAAAATGGTATAATAGTCGCGTCAAAATATAAAAAAATATCCACTTTTGTGCACGGACTAAAATACCCCTATATTTAAAATATATTGGTTTGCTTTTAAAATTAAAAATAAAGGTTAAAAAAGTAATTTACAATATTTTAAAAACAATAAAGTTTGAAACAACTCCACCTTCATTAATTTTACCTCCACGTTTTATTTTTTATTTTTAAATGGTGGTTTCACCCTCCCTTTTTTTTCTCTCACATCTCCATTTTTTTAATGGTTGTCACTCTTTATTTTTATTTTTTTCTCACGATCTCTCATCATTATCACTACCAAGTTTTTCGGATAACTATTTGAAAAATATTTCTACATATGAAAAGAAGTTATCAAAGTTTTAAAATTTGAATTTTGAACTTTAAACTGAGGCAATATATGAACAGGCAGAACAACTATCACCAAATCATCTACACACCTTTCAACCATATCCACACAATCCATAAATTTCTCTGATATAACTCCATTTGTAAGCAGTTAAATAAAAAAAAAGGTAAGCCATTGAACACGAAAATTGCAAGGCACTAAATAAGACAGTGTAAGAGATAATGTCTTCAGCCCCATATACTATCAAACTCATCAGCTTTACTTCAAATTCTTATATTTTCTTTGATTGTTTTCTATTGGTCTTTTGTTAATTTGCAGAGTTTTGACACTTCTTCCACACTTTCTCATGTGGGAGTATTCAACCAATAGGATCATGACTCAAGGAAGAAACTACTTGTTGATTTTCTAAAGAACAAATCGAGAAGTACAATAATGATGTGGTGTTCTTATTTTTATTTTTTTTTCCCTTCGTTTTTGTTATACTGTTTGGCAATTGGCGTAGAAAAATAAAATTTAAGTTCAAGGAGGTGGAAAGGCAAACTCGAGGAGAATCATGCCATCAACCGCATTGGATGATGGGAATATAATGAACAATACAATATTTATTCTTCACAAAGGTAACGCTTTCCTTAACCATGATATCTCGAAGTTCAAATTCCACTATTGTGCCATTGTTTCAATATATACACTATTAATTCTTTTTTTTCTTTTTCTTTTTTTTCCAGAACTAAAGGTGCAAGATTTTCGGACTTTTTCATTAAGAAGAGGTTCCAAACTAACAAGATTGCATTTATCCTATATATTTGTTTATGCATTCTCAAAAATTACAACTTTTCAGAATATTACTTCATCCAAATTTTTTTTGAATCTTTTCGCTTTAAATCTTAATCTATTATAAAATATATCATTGAAAATATTTATGACTTACCTTCTTTATATTATTCTGTTAATCAATGAAGATTTTATAGCTTGACTCAATTGTTGAGATATTAAATATGTTAAAAAAAAAGTTGTTAAGTATTAGACAAATTGGAATATTAATATTACAAACTTTTATATTTATTTTTTAAATATGAAGAAACATAGAACACGGTGGGGGAAAGAAAATCAATAACCCTACTTTTTATCCCACTTTTATTTTATGCCAATCACAACATATCACTTCAATTGTTATGAAAATAAAGTTAAATTGTAGTCCAATAATAGCTTAGTGTGATTTTTTACATGTGGGTTGTTTTAACCTGTAACTAAATTTGATTGTGAAGACATATAGCACTATAGCATATCTAATCCCATAATCCACACGTTCCCACTTCCCATTCACGTTTCTTTTTTTTAATTTTTTTTATGTAACTTTCTCACATTTGAGTTATTCACCAATATTTAAATACTTAAATCAAATTTTAAAAAAATAAAATTTTTTTTTTCTTTTTTGGGCAAACTTAAAAGTAATCACTGGTTATTTAAAAAAAAAAAAAAAACCTTCCACAACGTAACAATTTTAAGGAGATAAATTTAATAGTTAAAACTCCAATTGTACTCAAATTCAAACTCATCAGTTTGAAGCAGTTAATCTACATCTCTCTCCATCATATTTCAGGTTCCTACTTCCCACCCACTTTTAAGGCTTTTTACTTTTTATTTTATGTAAAATTGCCACCAACGTTTGAGATTTTTTTTTTTTTTAATTTTAATTGTATTTTTATTTTATTTATTTTTTCTCCATCCTTCTATATTATCTAATACTAATGTTTTTTATTTGCTAAAACCTATCTAATACTATTTATACGTTTTATTTTAATTGAATACTATTTAAACGTTAGATGCAAGAGATATATATAATTTTATTATTTTTAAAATAAAAACAAAAATTGTCCAGGAAAATTGATCCACTCTTCAATCCAGACACCTTATCTCAAAAATAAATAAATAAATAAAAAATGGACAATTTGAAATCTCCCCACTACTCACTCACAGTTATGAATTTGTTCATTTTTCTCTCTAAAACAACAAATTTGTTCATTTATTTACAATATATTTGGATAATGATGAATCCATGGAAGTTTGGGTAGCTATTTTTTTAATAAACTAGGATATTTTTGGTTGTTTTATCTTTATTTTTTCATATATGATGGACTAAATCCGGGGTTTTTATTTTTATTTTTTTAGAATTTGAATTTGGAAAAAATAAAACTTAAACGGGTGGGAGGTGTTTTATTTATTTATTTTTATGGGATAAGGATAAGAAGAATGATGTTTAAAAAAAAAAAAAAATGAGAGAGGAACGTGTAGTGGAAGTTTGGGTTAATTTATTGTTGATAATATATTCATGCCAAAAATTTAGGATTTACTTCAAATGTTGTTTTCCTTATTTAACCCTCCATGTAGAAGATGTAGTTCTTTATTTAGTGTAGTTTAAAATATGTAAATATATTTTTTAAAAGGGGTACTTTTTTATAGTAAATTAAAGTGAATAAAAACATTAAAAAAATTAAAATTGATAAATAGGAAAAGCCTCTGAATACGCGCGTAGCGCGTGTGAAGAGCTTAGTCTAATACTATTAAGAGGATTCATGCCCTCATGTCCACTTTAATGTACTGTCAGAAGTACCCCTCACATCTTCTTATATTCCTAGTTTAATCAATGACTTCAAATAATAATGTGTGTTAGCAAAAAGGGTATAATAGTCACATCAAAATATAGAAAAATGTCCACTTTAGTGCACGGACTAAAATACCTCCATATTTAAAATATATTGGTTTGCTTTTAAAATAAAAAATAAAGGTTAAAAAAGTAATTTAAAATATTTTAAAAACAATAAAGTTTGAAACAACTCCACGTTCATTAATTTTATCTCCACGTTTCAGTTTTTTTTTTTTAAATGGTGGTTTCACCCTCCTTTTTTTTCTCTCACATCTCCATTTTTTTAATGGTTGTCACTCTTTATTTTTATTTTTTTCTCATGATCTCTCATCATTATCACTACCAAGTTTTTCGGATAACTATTTGAAAAATATTTCTACATATGAAAAGAAGTTATCAAAGTTTTAAAATTTGAATTTTGAACTTTAAAACTAAGGCAATATATGAACAGGCAGAACAACTATCACCAAATCATCTTCACACCTTTCAACCATATCCACACAATCCATAAATTTCTCTGATATAACTCCATTTGTAAGCAATTAAAGAAAAAAAAGGTAAGCCGTTGAACACGAAAATTGCAAGGCACTAACTAAGGCAATGTAAGAGGTAATGTCTTCTCCCCGTATACTATCAAACTCATCAATTTTACTTCAAATTCTTATATTTTCTTTGATTGTTTTTTGTTGGTCTTTTGTTAATTTGCAGAGTTTTGACACTTCTTCCACACTTTCTCATGTGGGAGTATTCAACCAACAGGATCATGACTTGAGGAAGAAACTACTTGCTGATTTTCTAAGAAAGCAATCGAGAAGTACAATAATGACGTGGTGTTCTTATTTATTTATTTATTTTTTTCGCTTCGTTGTTGTTATACTGTTTGGCAATTGGCGAAGAAAAATAAAATTTAAGTTCAAGGAGGTGGAAAGGCAAACTCGAGGAGGATCATGCCATCAACCACATTGGATGATGGGAATATAATGTACAATACAATATTTAATCTTCACAAAGGTAATGCTTTCCTTAAGCATGATATCTCAAAGTTCAAATTCCACTATTGTGCCATTGTTTCAATATATACACTATTAATTCCTTTTTTTTTTTTTTCCAAAACTAAAGGTGCAAGATTTTCGGACTTTTTCATTGAAAAGAGGTTCCAAACTAACAAGATTACATTTATCCTATATATTTGTTTATGCATTCTCAAAAATTACAACTTTTCAGAATATTATTTCATCCAAATTTTTTCTAAATCTTTTCGCTTTAAATCTTAATTTGTTGTAAAATATATCATTGAAAATATTTATGACTTACCTTCTTTATATTATTCTATTAATCAATGAAGATTTTATAGCTTGACTCAATTGTTGAGATATTAAATATGTTAAAAGAAAAGTTGTTAAGTATTAGACAAATTGGAAAATTAATATTACAAACTTTTATATTTATTTTTTAAATATGAAGAAACGTAGAACACGGTGGGGGAAAGAAAATCAATAACCCTACCTTTTATTCCACTTTTATTGTATGCCAATCACAACATATCACTTCAATTGTTGTGAAAATAAAGTTAAATTGTAGTCCAATAATAGCTTAGTGTGATTTTTTATATGTGGGTTGTTTTAACCTGTTACTAAATTTGATTGTGAGGACATATAACACTATAGCATATCTAATCCCATAATCCACACGTTCCCACTTCCCATTCACGTTTCAGGTTTTTTATTTTATTTTATTTTTTTATTATTATGTAACTTTCTCACATTTGAGTTATTCACCAATATTTAAATACTTAAATCAAATTTAAAAACAATACAATTAATTTTTTTTTGGATAAACTTAAAAGTAATCACCAGTTACTTAAACAAAAAACTTCCACAACGTAACAATTTTAAGGAGATAAATTTAATAATTAAAACTCCAATTGTACTCAAATTCAAACTCATCAGTTTGAAGCAGTTAATCTACATCTCTCTCCATCATATTTCAGGTTCTTACTTCCCACCCACTTTTAAGGCTTTTTATTTTTTATTTTATGTAAAATTGCCACCAACGTTTGAGATTTTTTTTTTTTTTTTTAATTTTAATTGTATTTTTATTTTATTTATTTTTTCTCCATCCTTCTATATTATCTAATACTATTTTTTTATTTGCTAAAACCTATCTAATACTATTCATACGTTTTATTTTAATTGAATACCATTTAAACGTTAGATATAAGAGATATATATAATTTTATTATTTTTAAAATAAAAACAAAAATTGTCTAGGAAAATCGATCCACTCTTCAATCCATGGACACCTTATCTCAAAAAAAAAAAAAAAAAAAAAAAATTTGGACAATTCGAAATCTCCCTACTACTCACTCACAGTTACAAATTTGTTCATTTTTCTCTCTAAAAAAACAAATTTGTTCATTTATTTACAATATATTTGGATAATGATGAATCCATGGAAGTTTGGGTAGCTATTTTTTTTCATAAACTAGGATATTTTTGGTTGTTTTGTCTTTATTTTTTCATATATGATGGACTAAATCCGGGGGCTTTTTATTTTTATTTTTTTAGAATTTGAATTTGGAAAAAATAAAACTTAAACGAGTGGGAGGTGTTTTATTTATTTATTTTTATGGGATAAGGATAAGAAGAATGATGTTAAAAAAAAAAAAAATGAGAGAGGAACGTGTAGTGGAAGTTTGGGTTAATTTATTGTTGATAATATATTCATGCCTAAAATTGAGGATTTACTTCAAATGTTGTTTTCCTTATTTAACCCTCCATGTAGAAGATGTAGTTCTTTATTTAGTGTAGTTTAAAATATGTAAATATATTTTTTAAAAGGGGTATTTTTTACAGTAAATTAAAGTGAATAAAAACATTAAAAAATTAAAATTGATAAATGGGAAAAGCCCTCACATTAAAGGGGTATTTAATATACTGTCAAAAATACTTCTCACATCTTCTAATATTCCTAATTTAATTAATGACTTCAAATAATAATGTGTGTTAGCAAAAAGGGTATAATAGTCGCATCCAAATATAGAAAAATGTCCACTTTACTGCACAGACTAAAATACCCCATATTTAAAATCAATTGGTTTGCTTTTAAAATAAAAAATAAAGGTTAAAAGAGTAATCTACTAATCTTCTTAAATTCAAAAGTTAAAATGATCACAATTCCACGTTCATGATTTACATTGTTTTTTTTTTACTCTCCCCTTTTTTTTTTCTTTTTTTTTTTTTTTCTTTTTTTCTCTCTCTTACATTTCCCTTATCTACTCCACTTTCTAATTTCCAACTTCCCACTAACTTCACAACTCCTCATTTACTCAACTTTTATCATTATCCAAAATAATCCTATCTCATCTCTAATTCCCTCAAAATAAATAAATTAATTTAAAAAAAAACCTTCCTACTAACCCACATTCAAATTTGTCTCTCCCTTTATTTTCTCTCACAATTTCCCTTCTCTTTATAACTATCAATTTCCTTTACATCTTTTTTTTTTTTTTCTCTGGCATCTCCTTTATCCTTATTTTTTCATTTTGTTCTTTTTTTAATCCTTATCTTTATAACTACCCACTTCTCAAATAATTGCTTAAAAAAAAAAAAAAACTACGTAAATGAATAAGTAACTTTTCAAATACAAAACTTCATAAAATCATTGCTATAACTCAAAAACTCTATCCAAATAAAACTCTATGGGAAAAGCAAACTCTTCAAACAGTGGAGAAACTGTTCCTCATTATCTCAGGACGTCTACTGGTTCCTGTCATGATTTTTGTAAATATGGGAGGCATACAGTTGAAGGAAAGGCAAAATCCATTTCCTTTTTGCAGATCTTAAAAAGCGGAGATAATTAGTTGTGTCATGAATATCCAAATTCAACTCACACATTACTCTCAATGCCAGCAATAAGGTTTCCCCAACGCTGTGTACGGCGGCAAGCTTAATATTAAAAAGGTATGTCTCTGTTTTGTCAATTTTACAAACGTATTTAGGAACAAAAATTAAGTTTTCATTTTGGATTTACAAACTGTAAGTGCCAAATCTATAAAACTTTTATAGATTATTTGAAAACCTCTGCAATTCTTTTAATCAATGTCTAGAAATTTAACAAATGTTTTGCACATCCACATTATTCTTTGTACTTTTTGTTCTATTATTTTCCAAAAAGAAAGAAACTTATTAATTTTTTTTTTAACGATTCTTTGTCAAAGAAGCATCGCCTCCGCCAAAGCTTCAATTTGTGGACCTTCACACCATTACTTCTACCATTGGTGGCAAAGGACAGCTCGAGGCTAAAGCTCTTCCTCAAGGTGACTATGAATGGGAAGCCATGATGGGTTAGGTTTGTGTGTGGCTTTTCTCTGTTACACTTTATCTACTGTATTTTGAAGAACGGTGTTTTTATTTATTTATTTATTTATTCAGTTACTTAAAAATAAAATGTGGTTTAGTAGGTGACAAGAAAACTTGATGTAGACAAACTTGGAGTCCTAAAACAAGTGTAACACTAATATTATGTATAGAGAGAGTTTGGATGATAACGTCACAAGTGAATATTGAAAATTTATTAATGTGGATTATTAAATTATTTTTTTTCTTTGTAATTATATTCTAGCACGTATTTTGAGTTTACTTTCTTTTGTACAATTCTAAGCACGGTTATTGTACTGAAAAAGATGTATAAAAAAAAAAAAAAAAGTCCCACAGTTTTAATTTAAAAATTGAACCTAAATTTTTGGAGTTTTTATTAGCTGGCATATATAGCAATGTCATTTCTCTGCCATGTGGCATATATAACAATGTCTTCAGATCAACACGTGTTATCTTACTTGGACAAATAACACCACGTGGATCAACACGTGTTATCTTACTTGGACAAATAACACCACGCGGATCAACACGTGTTATCTTACTTGGACAAATAACACCACGCGGATCAACACGTGTCATCTTACTTGGACAAATAACACCACGTGGCATATTTTTATTAGTAAAGTATGAAATACTTTATGACATTCTTAAATTACTCATGAATTACATTAATAGGAATTTAAATGTTAGCATTAATTTGACAAATTAATTCGCTCCTTAAATCCCCTCTCTTTCTTACTGTTGAAAAGAATATGATGTTCCATTTGCTTCAAAAGTCCAAAACAAGA
>BKZX01030285.1:0-20367 GCA_014362285.1 Fagus crenata | reverse complement strand
TAATAAAAAAAAAAAAAAAAAAAAAAGAAATCACATCAACAATTTCATCGGATTGGGTTGTTGCTTTACAGGTCTATCTTTCTCTCTTTCTTCCTTTCTTTCTTTCTTTGGGGTTTGACTTGATTTTGATTTCTTTAGGGTTTTATTTGATTTTGTTTAAGGTTTGGTTTAGAAATTGAATTAGCTTGGTAGATCGTTTCTAATTCTCAAACGTCTCCTTCAATATATCTCAATTTCTCATGCCATTCTGAAGGTTCTCTTTAATATTTGCGGATGTTTTATTTCCGAATAACAGAAACATATTTGCAATTTTTTTTTTTTTTTTTGTAGATTTACACTGGAGGTTGGTGTTTCTTTATTTGCTTCATTCTTTTTTCCCTTAGTTGGTATCGGTGTTACTCAATTTTAGGATTTTGATATGATATAATTTGAATATGAAGAAACCCGATTGAGGATAGTTTTTTTATGAAGAGATAAGAAATAGAAGATTTATGGTACAAAGGCCGATATCAAGGAAACAAATCCAAATCAAAACTGAAGCATAATCTTTTGGTTAGATATATTTTTTTTTCAATTGTCAAAATTTGTCAAACTTAAAAAGCCTAGCATGTGCTTGATGAAATTCCTGATAAATGTAAATGTTACGGAACCCATATATTGATACATAATAGTTTCAAAATTGTTATTTAAATAGTAACTTATTTCCATATCTAAACACATGAAAACCAAAGTGTACAATGACCAAGAACTGTTAAGAAAACAAAGTTATTTATACATAGTGGAATACTAACTTAAATCCCTTTATGGAGGATTAAACTTTTACTCTTGGGGATAGATACACACACATATGTATTAACTATTTACTATTAATTATTGGGTTGGTGGATGTTTGCAAGTGCTATGAATGTGACAGCCGCTTCCTCAAAACTTTCAGCCACCTGTAAATGAACCTTGGACAACAGGGATTTTTGGTTGTGCTAAAGACAGGGAAAATTGTTTTTTTTTTTTAATTATTATTTATAAGTAATAATTCATTAAAATAAAAACCATCCATGTACACAAAGAGTGTACAGTAGGTACATATTACAAAGTGAGCTGACAAAAGGTGATCAGCTCATATAAGGAAGTAAAATGGGAAGAGCCTGAAGCATTAGCCCAAGCCAATAGCAAAGATAAAAAACATTGCTTCAGATCCTGAACTGATTTTTCTGAGTCTTCGAATGATCGGGCTTTACGTTCCCTCCATATCACCCACATAAGACTGTGGAATTAAGCCCCATATAGAGACAGGGAAAATTGTAAGTTTATATATAACCCATTGTCATTTTTGTTCTTTGATGTGCTTGGAATAACTCTTACCCATCTCTTGGTTTTCAAGCATAGACTAGGAGCTTTAGAGATTTTGAAGGAAAAGAATTCTGCAGAGAGGCGTCTGCTATTTGCAACATTCATTTTATACTCACTTAAATGGAAGAAAGGTTAATTCTCACAACCAAGTGGTATATTTATGAACCAGCAAAAAGTTACTGCAACATTTAGTTATATATATATATATATATATAACCACTTAAATGGAAGAAAGATTAAAGCAATGTTTATCTTATAGGATTTTTTTTCTCTATTTGTTAAGTGAGTAGAAGAAAGGCCTCATAGATCTCCTATGTGTTAGCAACAAAAGCACTTCTATTACAGCAATTTTTAATTTCTAAAGAAAAGGCATACCTCATAGTTTGTAGGTTGTTTACACTGAAATTCTGAAAAGTATTAGTTTTCATATAATATCGTTTTAGATTCCCGTAGTTAGTATTTATGATTACTTGTTATTGTTGCAAGCTACATGTTTGATGAATTTTTTTTATAGACATCATATTTGATTTTTTGTACCTTGATTTTTATGGTTTTGATAATTTGGGTATTTGTTGGATTGTGTTTGAGAGTATTTTGGTTTTTGTATTCGTTTCGCAATTGCTTTAGTTATTTGCAGGTCATATTTTCTTATCCTCTTTCTGGTTTTTATAATGGACTCTTATAATTGGTTTCTATTGCTTGACTTTTTGAAAGAACAATTGTATTATTCTTCACTTTGATGATGGAGAAATTGTTTTACTAATGATTTATATATGTTTCACCTTTATATTATATTATTTGACCTTCTATAATTGTCATTAGTGAGACTATAAAGCTGGATTTGATTCTGATAATGTTTGCTTTTTTATTTTTTAATCTTTTTAAAAGGTTTATATTCTCACATTTCTCAAATATAGATAGCATATTGTACCCGCTTCAAGTGATAAATTTTAGAATCAATGATAAATACAACAACTGATGCTTTTCTGCACCAAGATGAGTTGCATATTATACATTATATGTTAGGTTCTTAAATTTTTTAGGCAGAAGGCGAAAAAATAGAAGTGTGAATTAAGTAACTAGCATAATATTCTCATAATTAGACATCAGCCAATTTCATATGCGTGTAAATTTAGTATGTATATGTTATTGAATTCGATATGTTCTATCAGTAACTCTCATAACCTTTTTGGAACTAATGCAGATTCACAATCACAAAAGATTTCTTTCAAACAAACTTTTCTTTGACAAGCATTAAATGCGGGGTCCACCCGACCACACAGAAGTCTTCCTCAAATATTTGCAGGAAATAAGCATCTCAACCGCAAACCTTTTGCATGAGATGATTAATCTGTTTGAAGAAGTAACTCAATACTTAGTTTTAACTGCAGTCTAATGCCTCAAATTAGGAGCTATCTCTGGAGCTACTGCATAGTTTGTTCTAACTGCAGTCTAACATCTCAAATAAGCCGCTACCTCTGGAGCTGCTACATTGATCTTCAATAGTAATATTTTTTGGAGATGCAAGACTTCCCAATCCACCTCTGCCTCATATTTCACCAACTAGCTCCTTGGCCTAAAATCTACATTTGATTATGTTTATCTTGGGATGTGTATTTTGGAGATCCTCTATAAGGTAACAAGCAACCAAAGGCTTCAACTCCGAATGCTCATTCCTATGAGAAAAAAGCACATGTGGGGATATTACCTTGAACAATCTTTGAAAGGTGACAGAAGGTGGCTAGGCTCTTACAAGAGAAGAATAATCTCATTTCATGTGCATAGGCATACTAGGCTATCAACATCATCTACGATTTAGTACATTAGACTTTTCTATCAACAAAACCCAATTTGTAACATTAGAATATTTAGTTGTCTTCCTAGATAGGAATGTGTTATGAATTATGTTTTTTGTATTAATATATGTATATAACTAATTAGTTACTACTTTAACTTTAATGTAGATAGCATGTTTTATAACTTATTTGTGGTAAAAGTATGATGCTACATTTTTTTTATTCGATTCTTTATTTGACCATTTAAAGGAAGAAATAGTTAAGTTAAGCCAATTCTGAAGACTTGACATCTTGGCTGGGTGTTACCAGCTTGGTGCTATTCATGATTCATAGAGAACAAGAGATCAAATTGATAGTGTGATTTGCTCTTAAAGTGCAACAAACAGTCTGCATCTAATTACTAATAGCCTTACTCTTAAAGAGAGCCTTGATGTTTCCAGATTTCTCTTCTTGACTTTCTGAGGACTCTAATATGGTTATGACATTGGTGCTACCATATGTAACAGAGGTGTTTTTATTGTAATTTTGAATTGTAGTGGCATTGTAATTGAAATAATATGATGATTGAAGTACCCTCTCAAACAACAAAGAAAAAAAATATTCAACAAACTAACAAAATAATAAATCTTTAAATCTCATTTTCGATAGCTTTTCCGTGCATAGCACGGGTTTGGGACTAATAAAAGAATAATTTGAGGGGGCTACACTTAGATCCCTTATTATTTGTTTTTAACCAATTTAGTAGTTAAACTTTAAAATAGTGCCGAAGTGGCTTGCCACCCAAATTCTCATTAAATTCCTCACGTGATATGCACGATATTTTCAACTCTCTTGAATTTCTTGTTCTCCTCTCTCTCATCTGGTTCTTCTGTGTTTAAATCGAAGTATTTTCTTACTATGTCTGAAGGAGAAGAGATATGCAATGGAGAAACTCATCAACATGGAAAGTTTTGCCAAGGAGCATGTAAACATTTGTAAAGCCAAAGCTGAAGAAAAGGCATACAAACATATAAATTAATTCATTATGTTCTTACATAATTCCTTTGAAACACAAATTTTTCACAACTGACAATGGGATTGAGAAAATATTGCAGGTGGAGAAAGCAATTATAAAAACAAATTGTGCAAACAAACCCAGATCTGGAATTCGTTCTAATTCACAATCATATACATCATATATGGAATTGAAAGTAAATGTTCATGATATTCAAATATGCGTTACCATTAATTTTATCATACTCCTGGAGGAGAAATTATTCACTCCTACGATAAGACCACCTCAGCAATGTCTAAATGGTCCTCCCACCCAATAATATAATGACATGTGTACAAATTAATTAACTAATGCCTAAGCACAATCCCAATCATATTATTTAATAAAAAAATAAACACATCATCATCACTACTTTCACCAATGCAGAAAGTTCTTTACACCACTTGTGAGATGCCGCGTTGGTTACCTCTTCTTCTTTAAGGAGTCGTTCGTATTCTCAAACCTTTTTAGGGTTAGGAACAGAGGAACAATGAGTCGCCAGTTGGTTTAGCAGTCCAAAAACCATCAATATGACTTCATGCATAAAAACGACTAGTCTTGAGTTAGGTCTAGAGCTAAGGTACATCTTGGGAAGGTGTTAGGCACCCAAGAAACGCCCAACCTAATGGTTGGCCTTCCTCTATATTATTTGATATCTTGAAAAAATTTATTAAATAATTTATAAACATTCAAAAGCACATAAACCGAGATCTAACACAATCAAGAGGCAAATAAAGCATGGCATAATATCAATATTTAGGTTAAAGAAAGGAATCCTCACCTTGCATCCAACATTCACCAAATTATGGGTTTCATACCCACAACAACATACATAAGTTTTTATTCTAACCTAAAACATGCATGAAACTATTCTAGTAAACAAGCAAACATGGCATAGCTCATTGGAGCATGATTAAAACATGCAAAATAATAAAGATCTAATTATTCTAACGAGACCTAGAAAGCAGTGTAACAATCAAATATTCATGGAGGTTGATATGGCCTATTGAGAAGATCCATGCCTAGCCTCTAGGGAGCTTGTTGCAAGCTAGCAATTCACTGGTCTCTCAAACTTGATTTCTTTGACGGGGTTTGTGTGTTGATCTTCAACAAGAAAGACTTTGAATGCCTAGGTTTGTGATTGGAGTTTCGTGAGAAGGGGTGATTCTCCTAGTTCTTCAACTAGAGGATCACTACTTGCTCAAAAGCTCCTCCTCACTACCTTCTTCTAAGCAGGGCTTCGCTCCTCTAAGACTTCTTCTTCTTCTCTCCTATTCTAGGCTTCTACTTCAGTAAAGCTTCACTACTCTAGGACTACTTCATCCTACTTCTCTTTATTCTACTATACCAGGGCTTCTTGGTATTTTTAGTGTTTCCGTGGAGACTCTCTAGGATTATTTGTTTGTGAGGTATGGGGCTTCTTTTATAGTGATAAATGGGCTAGGGTTTGCTTGAAGAAGGGGTAAACTAACTTGTTCCCGCAAGAATCAGTCAATTCCCACGAATTAGGGTTTCTACCTGGCGGCACTGGCGCACGCCTATTCACTACAGATGTGCGCCACCTCCAAAGTGGCGCACACCTATTAGGTTAAAAGGCAGCTTCTCAACTCGTTTTCTAGAACTTTCCAGGTGGTTTTCAACACACATTCGTCATATGAGAGATCTTAAATTATCAACATTGAGACCGAGAACCATGAGTATCGACCAGTACAAATTAGGGTGTCTACAGTACCCCTCTTTCGATTTAGTTGCCCTCAAGCATCAAAGATCAAAAGCCAATAGACGAAACCATTTGTAGGTCGATACTCATGAGTCCACACACTCACGCATCACAACAATAAAGTAAAAGGGGTCATTGGGGGGACAAAACTGTTGGGGATTTAAAAGTAAAATGAAAAATGAAAACCACCGAGGGTAAAATTCGTGATAGTACTCTCTGAGAAGACACGTTATCCACTGGGGATAACAATGAAAGACCACTAAAGGCAAAAGTTCGTGAAAGTTCTCTCTGAGGAGACACGGTATAAATCCATTGGGGATGAAAATGTAGGACCACTGAGGGCAAAATCCATGAAAATTCTCTTTGAGGAGACATGGTGTAAATCCACTAGGGATGAAAATGAAAGACCTCTAAGGGCAAAATCCATGAAAATTCTCTCGGAGGAGACATAATGCATGCATGCTATAAAAGGATACACGTACCTTCGTAATGATTACCTGAGATTCTTTCTTAAGACGCTTCTGTGTTTGGCACCTCTTACCGAATATCATGAGACTTCTTCTCCTCAAGACGCTTCTATCGTAGCATTTCTTGCCCAGAACCTTGAGATTTCTTCTCGAGATTCTTCTATCTTTAGCAATTCTTGCTGGATATTTGAGATTTCTTCTCGGGATGCTTCCGTTTTTGGTACCTCTTACCGGACATCATGAGACTTCTTCTTTCAAGACGCTTTCGTTGAGTTTTGTTGGAAGACGCTTCTATCGAGTTTCATTCTGAGACACTTTTGTCGAATTTCGTTCGGAGACGTTTTTGTCTGGATTTCATGGAGACGTTTCTGCCTTGAAGATGCTTCTATCTGAATTTCATGGAGACGCTTCTATTTGGAAGATGCTTCTATATGAATTTCATGAAGACGCTTCTAACTAAAAGATGCTTTTATCTGAATTTCATGGAGACACTTCTGTTTGGAAGATGATTCTATCTGAATTTCATGGAGACGCTTCAGACTGGAAGATGCTTTTATTGAATTTCATGGAGACGCTTCTGTCTAGAAGATGCTTCTATCCTTGGATTTTCTTTTTTCTTCTTTTTCTTCTTTTTTTTCCTTCTTTTTTTTTTTTCCTTTTTTTTTTTTTTTTTCTTTTTCTCTTGGGAGCAGGCATGCGCATCTTTCTGTGTGGCGTGCGCCTAGAGTGAAGAGTCGTGCGCCTCTGTGGCTTCAATTACATATTTCGAACGATTTTCGAATCCTTCATTCACGCCTTTTCATTTTCTTCAGTTTTCTACCGTTTTTAGAGCATTTTTCAATGCTTTTTCCTTCCAAAACACCAAATCCTTCTCATTCTACATCATGTCTAGACGCTCGGGTTCTCAAGGTCACAGCAGTGCGAGTTCTTCAAGCAACGCGGCGGTCATGGACTTGTGTTCGATAGATGAGCACTTTTCTTTTGAACTGGTGGATGCCACAACTCACTCTTAAAGAGGACATTACGATCCTATTCAGGCTTAAGGAGCACCTTTCACATCGGGCGTGAAACGGTGAGGTAAATCTTCAAAACCTCTACTTTTGATTTTCGGATTTCCTTCGATTTGAATGCCCATACGTTAGTTTTAGGACTTAAAACATCATAGGATGCTTCCATACTAGCATAGGAACAAAACCCATTAGGGTAGATGTTAAAAAATTGGATTTTGGTTGAGAAATGGCTGAAAAACCCGATCGGGGTCACGATCTGGGCAAAAGAGCGTGCGCCACCTGGAACTGGGAGTGCGCCTCTTTCGAGCTGGCATGTGCTTCACAGGGAGTGGCGTGCACTTGTCGACACCGAAGAAATTTCCTTTCCTCTTTTGGAAAATGGAGAATAATCCTATCTCGACCCCCGTTTGACGAGTTTACGAAATGTATATCTGTTGTGTGCGTGGGTGTGAGGGGGACACGTGTGTGTGTGCAAGTGAGCACAAATTTGGAGTCACCACTAATCATGGGAAATTTAAGGTGTGATTAGGCACCTATGTCTAATAGATTTTATCTTATTTAGACATATAAAAAAAATGGTCTTGAATCAAAAATGGGTTCAGGGGTTTGATTATGCGTGGGGAAGGTGTTTGGCACCCCACGACATCCATTAAAAGAAATGGTTACCTCCCTTCTAGTGTTCCCTTGAGTTTGCTTAGCATGGATGTTGGTTTAAATTAGACACAAATGTCCCAATTTTTGTCAAGCAATATACCAAGAATGGCAAATGCAATTCGACTTCACTTGGTTTTTTTTAGACTATTTATTTCACTTTCCCTTATCTTTGTATCTTTTACGATTCCGGGCAATTCAATGGTAGGATGCACTTGAAATCCTAACATTGAGTGTCGGGACAAACAATTATGTTTTTTATACTATATTCGGGATCCCTTTACCCTTGATTTCCAAGAATAAAGTAGTCCGTCGAATAGCGGGCTTTGAGTGATTAATTCTCACTTTGAGGATTTTTAGGCTATAATATTATGGGTATTATATCGTTTAGAATCCTTTATAATTGATATGGTTGTCTTGCATTTGAATTTCAATCAAGTTGTTTTCTTTGAAAACTTTTCAAAATCAATTTAAGTTGGTTTTAAAGTTGAGCCATAAATATCAAATCTTAATAAACTTTACAAAACCTAACTCTTACTTCTCATATGTCTCGGATCATTCTTCTTGAGTTTTGATTTCTTTGTCTTGAGATTTGATGACTTTGCTCTTCAATGGATTTGCAACTTGTCAACTTTGCATTTGCTTGATATTTGAATTAGCCAATGTTGGTCCAATTAAATCAATAGTCAATATTAAACTTTAAAACATAAATCATTAGTTCATATGAAAATATCATTAATGAACAACTTAAAATCATGGTTATCATCAAAACTACATGAATGTTCTTGGATTAATTAGCCAATTAATAGGTATTGAAACCTTGAGGCTAACAAATGTATTTGATTTCAATTAGGAACCTAATGTACTTGACCTAAGGAACTATACCTAAGTTTTACCCCTCTAAATTTACCTCTTCTCCAAGAAACCCTAGTAGCCTCCTACTACCATATAAAGAGGTCTTCACCTCACTTTTAAGACACACCGGGGAGCCCCCAAAATACAGAGAGAGAATAGAACTCTAAGAGTTTTCTAGAGTTTAGGAATAGCGAAACTGTAGGCAAGAGAGCATAGGTAGAAGTAGAATTTGGTTACGATGAAGCCCTAGGCATTTAGAAAGAAGAAGGTTATTCTCTAGTTCTTCATACTAGAAGCCTAACATTTCTTCTCACAGGCTTTAAATCATCAACCATAGTTCAACAAATTTTTCTTTTATTCTTCAACACAAAGATCAACAAGAGATTTGACCGAGGGATTGGTAAAATACTGCTATACTAGCTCAAAGGAGAAGGTATGGATCTTCTCAATGACCTATGCTCTCCTCCTTGAATTATTTATGTTTCTTTAGCGTATTTTTTGTTTGCCTTCATATTTGTTTTGTGTTCATCTTTCAATTATTTTGGTGATTGGCAAGCTTGGAGTCAGGTAAGAATTCTTTTCTCTCATCTTTTATTATATTATTCTTCACATGCTTTGGTCGATATAGTTTCTAGGTTTAAATTGATTTTGTGTGTTTAGGTTTGATTTCCTTATTAAATATTTCTTTAGACATAGCCCAATCATATGAAAGAAGGCCAACCATTGGTTGGGTGGGCTTGGGTGCCTGACACCTTCCCAAGCACATACCCTAAATCCAAATCAGATCAAGACCAGTAAACCTTAATTTTTATGTGGAGTTTATAAATGGTTCCTGGACCTAAACCAAGTAGTGACTCCCTTTTTAGCCCTAACATTAATGAGGATTTAGTGGCCTTCACCGATCCCAAGAGGTGCCTCACAGGCAACTCACAGCTGCTTGGTGGACTTGCAAGTGTTCTACAATAGGGTTGTTGTCTTGAATCTATAGTTATTTAGGGTTTTTCTATTTTCTAAATATATAGGTAAAATTTAATCAATTTATAGGTAAAATCCACCATCGGATACCTCATGCACACCCACGCTTCGTGCAAAGACTAGCCACGACTGTCCAACTCTAACCACCTCAAAACTCCCTCTTCCGGCGATCGAATCGGGCAAAACTCACCATCATTGGACTCTTTGTCGCCCAATCTGTCGATTTCAGGAAGAATCATCGCCATCGGAGTTCTTTGGCAGCGTCTTCCACCCATCTCACGTGCTCAGCACGTGCATAAGCACGTTTGGCACACGCCAGCACATGGTCAACACATGCCTCTACCATGTGTAGTCCTCCCATGCTGCCATCTCAGCCCTAATCACCACATCAGCAACGTAACATCGTTGATGACATCAGCCTTGACCAACTGGATCCAGTCCAATCAAACTAGTTTGGCCCGACCGACTTGAATCTGACTGATATGGTCTAACTCGGAGCTCCTAAACGTTGAACCGAACCAAGCCAACTGGGCAAAAAAAAAAAAAATTCTAGGAAGACAATGTAGTCCAAATTCATCATCAAGTCTTTCATGGCCTCGCCTTAAAGCTAAGTCTCTTTATCTTTATTCACTTTTATGCATATTCTTTAGTTGGTCATTTGTACTTCAAGTTTATAGAATGTCATTATAAATGCATGGATTTGACATTATAGAATGCCATTAAATATGCATGGATTACACAGGAATTTTATGTTCACGTGCATAAAAGCATAGACTTAATATTTATATTTAGTGTTTGAAATAAAAACATCGTGGAAAAATATCTTGTTAGGACTTTGAAAATGAAAATGAAATTGTTTTCATTTCATATTTGCGGTGATAGATGACTAATGCTCAATGATTAGCCACCCGATTATTTTTATATACACACGACCATTATCATGGCATGATAGATGCATACGAATTTTATAAATGCCTAGTTATACCGTTTAAAATGCATTAATAGTTGCATGCTCATCATAAACAAACTTATCATTTAGGCAAGACCCACATGTAAATATCTATTACCATGTTTATGCGTGTATTGTGATTCCATTTTGTGAATGACTATTGTATGTGTTCGCTTTGACATGCATTACATGCTAAAATTTTAACTCGTATGTCGAATTAAATGAAGTCAGATGCAGATAATGACAAATTGAGTATGTTGATTATGTCATGGAATGCATACCTTTCATACTAGAGCACTCATTCTCAAGTCAGAAGCGGCAATTATGAATAATTACCATCATTTTATCACTTCAGCTTCATAATTTTACAGAGAGTAGTAAGTACAAGATTAGGATTCGTGAAGTAAAGGTTTTCTTCCCTTAGAAATTGCATATTACGGGATAGCTTATCATCTTTTTCATAAACTAATGTTGTAACCCACAGGTCAATCAATTGCAGTTTAATTAGTCATGATATATTTAACTCTTTTTTACTCTTACCTTGTTGATAATCACTAATTTCATGAATACAAGGCTTGATGCCTTTTGTTCATATGAGGCATAACAATTTATATATGAAGCATAGTTCATGTCACAAGGCTTAATTTTCCTTCCAAAAATACACATGTACTTACTTGGAAATATGTGGAAATGTCTATGGATGTAGGGATCAAAGAGTTCACTCATGATCTTAGCAGGACTTAAGAAGCGTCCTCATTTACGATCTACCACAAATCTCAAGTCTAAGAGCGGACAATCAGAAGAAAAACACAAGTTAACCTCTTCAAGTTAAGAGCAAGAATGGTCGGCCAAAACACAAGTTAACGTCTTTAGTTTAAGACCAAGAATGGTCATGCAAAACACAAGTTAACCTTTTTAGGTTAAGACCAAGAACAGTAAAGCAAAACACAACTTAATCTCTTCAAGTTAAGAGCAAGAACAGTCGGCCAAAACACAAGTTAACCCCTTTAGGTTATGACCAAGAATGGTCAAGTAAAACACAAGTTAACCTTTTCAAGTTAAAACCAAGAACAATAAAGCAAAACACAAGTTAACCTCTTCAGGTTAAGACCAAGAACGGTGAAGAAAAACACAAGTTACCCTCTTTAGGTTAAACCAAGAATAGTCGTGCAAAACACAAGTTAACCTTTTTAGGTTAGGACTAAGAACGGTTGGGCAAAACACAAGTTAACCTCTTCAGGTTAAGACCAAGAACAGTTGGACAATGTTAACCTCTTCAAGTTAAGACCAAGAATGGTCGCACATACATGCGTTAACCTCTTCAGGTTAAGACCACGAATGGTCACACATACATACATTAACCTCCTCACGTTAAGACCATGAACAGTCACACATACATACTTTAACCTCTTCAAGTTATGACCAAGAATGGTCAGACAAAAATACACTAACCTCACATGTTAAGACCACGAAAGGTCAGGCATCTAAACACGGTAACCTTATATAGTTAAGACTACGAACGGTCATCCAACAAACAATTTAACCAATCTAACTTGTTACCTTGGCCTCATTTGATCTGAAAGACTCGACTTCAGCCTCATTTGGTCTCATCAACCCAACATCGGCTTATATGGAATCACTCAATCTCTAGAATCCGACCGAAGTCTCCAAGTATCTCATTAAATCTCAAAGACTCAAGCTCGGCCTTTTAGGCTTATGTTCAAAATCAGAAAGCAACAACCTTACCTCGCTCACCTAGGCTCTAGCCCATCCTCTCAAGCCCACCTCGCACCAAGACAGATCCAATCTCCACTTCCTTCATTGCATTTGACAAGCAAAGATTGGGGGGCTATTGTATCGGGTAGATTTTAGGTGGACTTCAAAGGCCCAACCCAATGTAAATTAAGGCCTAACTCTGTAAGTTAGGCCCAATTACCCTTGTATCCCCCTCTCTCTCCCACTTAGCCTATAACAGCGCCCGCCCCCCCCTCGTGCAAGGGATGGACAAAAAATTGAATAGACAATAGAATAGAGAAAACCCAAGAGGATCTCTCATCGTGGACATAGGCAAAGTAGTAAATCCGTGTTCATTTTCCTCATTTCTTCCTCATCCATGCTTGAACCCCATTTTTTGCGTCATCTTTGCGGACAAATTGGAATTTGTTTATTTTTCTAAAACATAAAATGTTGGTTATTTTCTCAGTCAATTTTAGTGGTTACCAGTATTGTTTCTACTAACTCTTTGAAACCCTCTCCCCCCGGGGGGTGTGTGGGATTTTGTGCTTCAAATTTCCATTTAATGAATTTGGATTTGGCTAAAATATATGCTTGGTTCTAGAAATTGACGTTGAATTCTATTTTAGTCTTTGAAATTTATAAAATGTCACTAAAACAGTTCTTACACCAATATCCCAGTAGAAAAGTTCTATTTTAGTCTCTACATTCTAAAATAGTCTTGGTGTCATGGATGATTTTAGAAACACTTTATAATTTCAGCGGCTACAAATTTGACCTGATACCAATTCAATGACTTAACTAAAACATTTCAAATTTTAGGGATTAAAATAGGACTTGATTCAAATTTCAAGGACTAAAATAGAACTTTGTAAATTTCAAGAACTAGAATAGAGCGTGATGCTGATTTCAAGAACCAAACATATATTTTTAGCCTTTGAATTTCTTGCGCAAAAAAAGAAAGAAAAAATCGTTTTTTGAGAAATAATTTATTTCTGATATTAGCCCAGCATTCTATGTCTCCCACTTTCTCATAGATAAACGTTTTTTAAATTTTCACTTGAGAGGACTGTATAACAACTCACAACCAAACCCCCGTTATAAACATATAGGGGGCTGACTTTTATGCCATTGTCTAGCGCCCTCATCAGAAAAAGATCCCAAGCTTTTGGGTTTATAACTAGTTTTATTAGAAAAAATAAAATGCACCTGAGTTGTTCACTCTCTCTCCCACCCTAAAAAGGTCCCCAAAATTGTGGGCCAATTGAAACCCTAAGCTGATTTACCAAAAAAAAAAACAATCGATGTGCATGTGACAAATCATTATTGATGATTGATGAACAATTTCTTATAACGACTTAAGTGTTCAACATTAACCTCCTAATCTCTCACATGATTACACACCAAACAATCTCTCTCTCTCTCTCTCCCTCTCTTTCAACACCAAAATCAAAATTGAAAATTAAATTTTAGCTTTCATTAACCATGCATCGACTTACCCAATGTAATTAAAACTCATTCTTTAAAAATAAAATTATCTTTTCTTGTTAAATTTTATGCATGAACCATATGTCCAGGCTGTCTTTGTTTGGGTAGGTTGAGGTTGTTAGGTGATTCAATTATTAAGTGAAGATTTTATAGTGCCTTTGATAAATTAGATTATATTGTTCTACGCATTAAAACTTATGTTAAATTAAAAATTACACCCTTTAACTTTGTTCAAAATTTATATCAATCCTCTATCTTTAATTTATTTCATTTCAATCCCCCAACTTTCGGTTCTTTTTTAATTCAATCATTTTGTGCACTTCCATTAAATAGGTTGTCGTTAAGTGCCCAAAACGACGTTTTTTGGATGAAAAATTCATAAAACTAATAAAGTTAGAGGTGTAATTTGAAAAGAAATGAAAGTTTAAGGACGGAAATGAAAATAATTGAAGTTAAAGGACTAAATAAAATTTTGACCAAAGTTAGAGGATTGAAATGAACAAAATTAAAGTTAAAGGACTAATTTGAATTTTAAATGAAGTTAGAGGGTGTAATCTATATAGCAATAAAATTTATATGAAATCTCATAAATCAATGAGAAATACATATAAAAAAAAAAAAAAAAGTGGGAAGATAATGAAATAATATAATGGAAAGATAACAATAAAAGTAATCATAATGATGTCCAAACAAGTAATATAACAATCAATGATTATATAAAATGACTAAATTCTTTTCCAAATGCATGTATCCCTTACAAAATTTTACTGAAAATATTTGTTACAATTAATTCAGTAACAAATAACCTTTTCAAATTAAAATTTATAAAATCATACCTAAAATCGATTATGTTACAAGAATATTAAGTGTATTAGTGACATTATCAATTGAAAAGCAGATGTTAGCAAAACCAAAATATAAAAATTTAATTAGTAAATTTGCAACTCGAAAAGTAAGAAGAATGGAATTAAATTAAAAAAAATAATAATATAAAAATTTAAATAAGTATTATTTAAATATAAAAAAGGCTCCACTTAAATTTTTTTTCTAAGGCCTCAAATTATTTCGAGGCAACCATAAACCCACGCTCATCGAAACTCAACCAAGCCCAAACTTACATCCATCCTATAAAACAACTAGAAGAAAAAGGAGGATGAGAGAGAAAGAGAAATTCCTAGTTGTGGCCGAGTGAGAAAGAGAGTGATGAAGAAAAAAGCCAGGTGAAGGATAGTCGCGAGTACGGATGGAGATTAGAGGGTTAGATTACATGCAAATTGATTGGCCCCCTTCAAATGTCAATTGGATAGAACCTGACCCTGGTCCAAAAAATTTATAAAACCTCAAAGAATTGGTCTACCCTTTTTAAAACCCTAAACCCCAAGCCTAATACAGCCCTCAAACATATTCCAATAGTTTGTAGATGTTTAATTTCTTACTTTAGGTTGGTAATAAAATCAATTAGTTGTTAAGCATACAATCACACGTATAAAATGATGTGATTGGCAACTCCATATACCCTTCCAATTACTGGAGACTTTGCTAGGTTGTCGGACAAAATTTGGTATTGACATATCATAATCCTTGAAGTAACATTATCAAATATTACGTCATTTAGTTATATATATATCAACAACTTTATATATATAGTATTCACTTTTCGTATTAAGCTAATTTCATCTGGAAATCTCCAAAGGATAAAATCCATTTAAAATTCAATATTATACGTGAGAACAATGAGTGAAATTTAAGAACCTCAAAATTTTTTAAATAGGAACCTTTGAAATCGTAATGTAAAACAATAAAATTAAAATGGCTACTCTAATTTGAGCTAATTTCAACTGGACATCTCCAAAGGATAAATGCCATTGAAAATGCAACATTGTGTATTGAACAATGAGTGAAATTTAAGAATCTCAAAGTGTTTTAAATACGAATAATTGAGATTGTAATGTAAAACAAAAAAATTCAAAGGACAAGTAAACAAACGTGTTGTAAGCAAGCATAAAAAAAAAAAAACAAAAAACAAAAAGGACTAGTAAACATACATGAGTTCCTAAAATATTTAAGTAATGTAATATGCCCAATAAAGATATGAATTGCTTTTGGCTTGTTACATTCAAAGTTAATGATTATATTGAATGGCTAAATATGGATACCATTACGTAAAGTTGAAGTTACTTACTTCCGCTTAGTAGGAAAGGCATAGATAATGAGGATAACAATGATACAAAACAATGATGTAATTTCAGCCATTATTTTCCTCACTTGTCTCAAATAGAATTGCGAAATGAGATATTTATAACATAATTGGGTGTGTTTTAGGCGTAAAAAATATCAATGTTGTATCAAGTTTTGAATGGGCCATCACCCGTAAGATATTCCAACGGCTACTACATTAATTAATTATAATATATTCCAAAGGTTTAATTAGATTTGAGCCTATAAAATATCAAGTTAATTAATTATAGCCTAGATCGACGTATCAAGGCTCAATTGTATTTTTTAGCTTTTCAAATTAAAAATGAATTATATCAACTTCTATTCTTTATTATAAGAAATTCTATTGTATCCTTAAACTAAACTTAACCAAATTGAATATTTTAGAACACAATCAATTAAAAGTATGATACCAATACAACTAGCACATGATCCACAATCACCCTTGATCAAACCAAACTCTAGTATACTCTGAACGACCCAGTAGGCTCTTGGCTCGACAATTCATTGATAACATTATATAAACAAAAGAAAAGAAAATACACAAAATAATTGTTTCTTAATACATTCAACTCAATCATCCATTAAAATGGAGCTTAAAGTTCTTTTAAATACCAAAAATCATATGTAATCTATTATGTACTAAAGGTTGCAGGAATTTCCCTTTCAATTTACAAAATTTAAGAGTCACCATTTTGTTTTTTTGAAATTTTTGGGGCGAACTTCCAATTGTGGGGAAAATATATATATATATATATATATTTTACATAATTTAAAATCCTATATATCTATTGTGAGTGCTCGTGATCCTCAAGGCCCTCCCCAGAGGGTCACTCAATTTCCTTTTTTAGAAGATATTGAACCATTGTTAAGTGGTGGATCAATTTTTGCCCGGTATGAGTCCATCCTACACATGAGCTCGAGAGTACGTGTACTAGCCTTAAGGGTTAGGTCAGAGAAAAAGAGTCGCCACCTGGTTTAGGTTTAGGAACTTACTTAGAATTCATGCACAAAGGTACAAGCCTTGGACTAGGTCCAGAGCTTAGGTACATTCTTGGGAAGGTGTTAGGCACCCAAGACCACCCAGTCTTACGGCTGGCCTTCATTTGTATTACTTTTGGTTTAATTCGACAACAACATTTATCAATCAAACCCTTATCCTGCAAGAAATGTATCAAAGTGTATAACAACCAAGAATGAAGAAACAATATGGAATATATCACATGGAAGAATATATGAGTAGATGCATGGACATGTGAGATGGAACATGATATATGACATGGAGAGGTATAACATAAAGAAAAGATATGTAACAATTATCCTAGAAGCTTTCTCACTAATTTCCTATTGGGGATTTGGAGACTTAGAGCCTATAGGAGAAGAATAGGTTCATCATTGAATTTAAAGAATGAAGAGAAGAATAGACAATTGATATGATCCTAAAGTCCATTCCATCATCTTTGCACAAAAATCGAAGGTTTTGGATAGATGTATGAATGAAGACTTATCCTTGGATCAATATAGAAAGGTAAATAAAATGCATGAACAATTTATGTGACCCTAAAGTCCCTTCAATCACCCATGCATAAGATCCAAAGACCTTGGATGGGTGTTTGAATGGATGACTTATCATCAGATCCTTATGAATGCACAATATGATAAGCAATTAAATGAGACCACTCAACTTAATCCTCAAGTTTACTTCATCAACTTCATGTGAAATCCTAGGGTTTCTTGAGTTTGAGAGTTTAACTCTATAAGTTTCATAGAAGGTCTAATTGAACAAAATAAATAAGAAAGAAATAGAAGGAACATGTTTCTGGGCAAGTAGGCGAGCCTACTAGGAGGTAGCGTACACACCTTTGCTCAACAAATAACACAACAAAGAGAGAAATGAGGGAAATGCAATATTCGAACTAAAAATATAAAAGAACAAACAATTTAAACAAAATATTTTTCAATACAATAAAATAAGCAAGACATTACAATGAAAATAAAATGGATTGGAAAATTGGGGTGGAGAAAACGGGCCATGGAGAAGGTCCATTTCTCACCCAAGACACAAAAGGCAACCCTAACTGTAGCTAAGCTCTTTAAAAATTAGGGTTTCCTACGGCATATGCATACATCCACTTTTAGAGGCGCACACCTCTTCACTACAAACGTACGCCAAAAGGAAAATGGTGTACGTCTCTTAGGTTGAGCAAGGCTTTTGCCATGAATTTCTAAAAGCTTCCAATGGTCTTCAACACACATTGTCTTATAAGAGATTTGGTAATCATCACTGAGACCGGGGACCATAAGTATTGATTGGTACAAATTGAGGTGTCTATAGTGACTGTGACAGTGGATGAAGATGAAGAAGAGTTAGAATTGGGTGAGAAAGGGGCTGAGATTACACTTTGTGCATTGTTGGATAGTACTTCTCCTTCAACCATGAGGGTGATTGCCATCATCAATGGTTAGAGAGCTATATCTCATTGACACATGTAGGACACATAATTTCATGGATAAGAGTTTGGCAGCTTCACTCAAGCTTCAAGTTGATAATGGAAGCTTTTTTGGATTTAAAGTGGAAAATGGACAGGTGATCAAGACTAAGACTGAATGCAAGGGAATCAAGTTCAACATTCAAGGGATATATTTACAGGTCAATTTCAGCTTGCATGAATTGGGTGGTTGTGGTATGGTCCCAAGCACTCAATGGCTCAGTACCTTAGGGGTCATAAGCTAGGATTTTAAAAAGCTGCTTATGGGGTTTAAGTTCAAGGGAAAGAAAATTTGGTTACCAGGCCTCAAGGCAACCAATTCGGTAATTCAAGGAAGTAATGAATTCAAGGGTAAGGCTACTACTAAGGGACTTTTATTTCAAATTGTACCTTCTGACTTGATTGCCATTCCAATACAAAGGGAACCTTCAATGCAGAATCTATTAGATAAGTTTGCATCTATTTTTGAAGAACCTTAAGCCCTGCCAGCTGAGAGGGGTCATGAGCATCAGATCAACCTGAAAGAAAGAGTACCTCCCTACTGTCAAAGACCCTATAGATATCCTTACTACTAGAAAACTGAGATAGAAAAGATTGTGAAGGACCTACTTGATTTTGGTTGTGTAAGGCCAAGTCCATCACCATTTGCTTCACCAGTTTTGCTTGTGACGAAGGCAGATAGAAGTTGGAGAATATGTGTTGATTATAGGGGTTTGAACAAGGAGATAGTTAAGGATAAATTTCTCATCACAGTGATAGATGAGCTATTGGATGAGCTGCAAGGAGCAGTGGTGTTTTCTAAGCTTGATTTGAGGTCTAGTTACCATCAGATCAGAATGAAGGAAGAAGATATAAAAAAAGACAACATTCAAAACTCATGAGGGGCATTATGAGTACTTGGTGATGCCTTTTGGCTTAACTAATACCCCAGCCACATTCCAAGCCTTGATGAATGATGTTTTCAAACTATACTTGAGGAAGTTTGTGCTGGTCGTTTTTTTTTTTTTTTTTTTTTTTAACATCTTGGTTTATAGCAAGAAAATGGAGGATCATGCCATGCATCTCAAATTGGTGTTACAAGTTCTTATAGACCATCAATTATATGCGAAGATGAGTAAATTTATATTTATAGTTCCAGAGGTGGAATACTTAGGACATGTGATCTCTGGAAAGGGAGTATAAACTAATCCTAAGAAAACAGAAGCAATGAAAGATTGGCCTGTGCCTAAGACCTTGAAAGCACTGAGAGGGTTGTTGGGATTGACTAGCTATTATAGGAAATTCATCAAGGGTTATAGATAGATTGCATTCCCATTAACTATCTTGCTTAAGAAGGATGCTTTTGAGTGGAGTGACAAGGTTGAGAAAGCATTTGAAGAGCTTAAGGCAGCAGTGAGCCAACCACCAGTTTTAGCTTTGCCAGATTTCTCACAATCCTTTGTGGTGGAGTGTGATGCTAGTGGGTTTGGTATTGGAGCTGTCCTGATGCAAGGAGGAAGACCATTAGCTTTTTTTAGCCAGGCCTTGAAAGGAATGAACCTATTCCTTTCTACCTATGAG
This sequence comes from Fagus crenata, assembly GCA_014362285.1. Lineage (NCBI taxonomy): Eukaryota > Viridiplantae > Streptophyta > Magnoliopsida > Fagales > Fagaceae > Fagus > Fagus crenata. The sequence goes on along the minus strand of BKZX01030285.1, from coordinate 76 downwards.
AAAGAATTGCTAACTTTAGTCTTGGCAGTAAAGAAATGGAGAGTATACTTATTTGCTACAACTTTTGTGATCAAAA
>BKZX01030284.1:0-11024 GCA_014362285.1 Fagus crenata | reverse complement strand
TACAGATCAAACAAAAAGTAAATCGTTAGATTGGTCCAAGCGCTTCCACATCATATGCGGAATTGCTCGAGGGCTTCAATATCTTCATCAAGATTCCAGATTGAGAATTATACATAGGGATCTCAAAGCAAGTAATGTTTTACTTGATAATGAGATGAACCCTAAAATTTCAGACTTTGGCTTGGCTAGAACTTTTGGAGGAGATCAATTAGAAGGAAACACAAATAGAGTGGTTGGAACTTAGTAAGTATTATTCACATGGTCTTCATGTCAATCTACTGAATTCTCTAGTTAATCTTTTTTCGCTTAAAACTAGTGATCTTCTACCGTGGTTATATGGCACCGGAATATGCTTTTGGTGGACGATTTTCAACAAAATCCGATGTCTTTAGCTTTGGGATTTTATTGTTGGATTTTATTCTGATAATGTTTGCCTTTTATTTTTTAATCTTTCTAAGAGATGTATATTCTCACATTTCTCAAATTTAGATAGCATATTGTACCCACTTCAAGTGATAAATTTTAGAATCAATGATAAATACAACTACTGAACAACTGATGCTTTTCTGCACCAAGATGAGTTGCATCTTATACATTATATCTTAGGTTCTTAAATTTTCCAGCCAGAAGGTGAAAAAAAAGAAGTGTGAGTTAAGTAACTAGCATAATATTCTCATAATTAGACATCAACCGATTTCATATGCGTGTGAATTTAGTATGTATAATTTATTGAATTCGATATGTTCTATTACTAACTCTCATAACCTTTTTGGAACTAATGCAGATTCACAATCACAAAGGACTTCTTTTGTGAAATAAAGGAACTAATGCAGAGTCACAATCACTAAAGACTTACCATCGTTGGGATTTGTGAAATATAGGAACTAATGCAGACTCACAATCACAAAAGATTTCTTTCCAGCAAACTTTTTTTTGACAAGCATTAAATGCGCGGTCCACCCAACCATACATAACTCTTCCTCAAATATTCTCAGGAAATAAGGATCTCAACTGTTAACCTTTTACATGAGATGGCTAATTTGTTTGAAGCAGCAACTCAATACTTAGTTTTAACTGCATACTAATTCCTCATGTATTATTTTATTTAGAAGGAAAAAAAAAAAAAAAAAATTGTACATTGTATGATTTTTTTAATCTATGTTTTCTCTTCATTTTGTGGAGGTATTTCTATGAATTCCATTATTCTTCATTTAGGTTTTAATTTATTCTTTAGTCATTTTTAATTTAATTGGATATAAAGTTTCTTTTCATTAAATATTATATTCAGTAAATTTCCCGTGCATTGCACGGGTTTGCAACTAGTTATTATTATTATTATAAATTAAAACCTAAAGCTGAGAGAAATTTTTTTGGCTTCTCCAAGATGTGCCACATCAGCTTTTCTGCTCCCACACTATTCCAACTCACTTTTTTTTTTTTTTTTAAATCCCTATTAACTTCTTTTCTCTCTCCCACGTTTTTCTCATTTCTTCCAATATTTATCTCCTCATTTAATTCAATTAATTTTTTTTTTTTTAACTTCCTCTCTTTTCTCTCTCTCCCATGCACATTTTTTTTCCTCCCTTCCAATTATTTATCTCCTTATTTATTCCAATTGATTCTATAATCTATACAATAACTCATGGTCATAAAGTCATTCCTATTTTTTGTCCCTCACTCTTTGTCTCTTCCTCTCCTCACAATTTCATATCTCTCTCTCCTCCTCGATGTCCTCATAAATTCAAGCATCTTCTCTCTTTCTCTCTCTCTCTCCTCATAAATTTATTCCTATTTTTTTCTCTCTCTTATTGACTCTTCCTCTCCTCATCAATTCAATCCTATTTCATGCCTTTTCCCATTCCTTCTAACTCTCTCACTTCCTACTCTTTCTCTCCTCTCTCACATTGCCTCATTTTTTAGCCATCTTTATTCATTCACCATTAATTCCACTCTACTATATACCTTTTCACCTTTCCAATGCCCCCCTTGCATTTATTAAATTTTGTATATATATATGGCAAACTAATTCATGTTGTCTCCCCACCTCCATAAAAGTTTCCAAAGGACAATCTGATTTGGAAAATTCCTTCGAGGTGAGGTTTTAGTTTTATTTTTTCCGAGATCTTCTACATGTTTTTCATTGCACTTTTCATGGTTTTTGGCTAATTTGTATTTGGTTGGTTATCGATAATGTGATAATTATTGGCCTCTCGGTGCCTAGGGCTTGGTATACTATACAACTTCTATTCATGTTTCACAATTTTGATTCTGTCATTGTGTAATCCATTAATTCATGTTTTACAATTTTGTGTATGTTTGGCATTTGTAAGAACACCTTAATTCAATTAAAAAAAAATACGAGCACTTTGATGTACACACTCAATAACCTTTTTAAATTTTCTAGAAACGCATAATATTTAATTTCAAACATTACATTCCTATTTGTTAGCATTGATTTTTATTTGACCAATACATTTTTGTGGCCCTTCCTTTTTTATAGATATTTTTATTTTATGGAGGAGCACTTAACGATTTAATGAATTTTGCCTTAAATATTTAACCTAAACATGGCTTAAAAAATGAACATAAAGTCTTCAACTTCATGGTTATATTCTATTCTTCCTTAAGGAGACTTTCTTGCGGTTGGTCTGTATTTTTTATGTTTGTAATTTCCTTATCAAAATTAGTGCTAAACTTACGTCTAACCTTCTTAACAGTTTGTAGCTTCATTCTAGGTTCATTCTTTTGATGAAGAAGAATTAAGATGAATAACATGGATTCAACAATAAGCATGCTTCTCCACCAAACTGCTTCGAAGGACATTCGCACTTTTCTCTTTTAGCTGGATTTTTTTAATTGCTAGAAAACGTTTGTCTCCATGTACTTATATATGTACTTATGTATGTTTGTTTTTGGAATATTTCGGTTTGAACTTCCATATGTAATGCAATTTTTATTATTTCCAAAGTTTGTTCCAAGTGTCTTTTTTGGGTGTTTTTGATACAAAAAATAAGGGATGTAAATCCCCAATAAACTTCATGTACCTTCTACTATATTTATTAATTCACTTATGTTTATTTTTTTCCTACAGTTGTTGGTTGATTTCACCAATGAAAAAAGTATTTAGAAATCCACATAACCTCTTAAAAGTTTTATGCATTAGGAGCAAACAATACACATTCGATCTTTTTTTTTTTTTTTTTATGCGCTTACAATTTTTGTATGTTGTACTTTCCAACATCACAACCATTTGGAATAAGTAGAAACATGCATCCATTTTTATTGTGTTCTTATTAGAATATTAAAATTGATATAATCCCATACTCACTCTCGCCAACATAAAACTTAATTACTTGGCTTAAATGCATTAGTGGTCCCTAAAGTTTACTCAGTGAGCGTTATTGGTCCTTGAAGTTTGAAATAAGCACTATTAATCCCTAAAGTTTAAAATATGATCACTATTGGTCCTCCATCCAACTACATTAGCTAGTTTGCTTTTATGGCTAACAGAAACATGATGTGGCATTTTTTTAGTATTATATGGCTTAATAAATTATAATTAAAATTTACACCTAAGCATACCCAACCCACCCATAGTACCCAACCCATTCAATAACCTTCCTACCTGTACCAAATCATACCTACACCCACATCGGCCTCCTTAACTCCGGCGCAGCCCCAAGCTCCCAGCAGCACTTCCGGCACCACCTAGATGGTAGTTTAAGCAGCCCCTTTCGTGATCTTGCAAGCCCATTTCTGCTTCTAAAGCCTGATGTTGTGAATCCTGTCGCAAAAACCACCGCCACAAACCATTTGCGAGTGGTATTGAAAATCAAGATCTGACATCACTAGAGAATTAGCGAAACCCACCACGCCATGGCTGGCTGGCCTGTATTATATTAAGTGGGATTCATTTTCCACAACAATGTTAGGACTAAAAGTTAATTCATTGAAAATCAAGATCTGACATTTTATTTGTAAGTTTGTTTTGCGGGGATTGGTGAATGAGATGAATGGGCTCGAAATTGGAAAAGGTAATGAAAATTAATATAAATTTAAAAGAATAAAGAAACAGGAGAACTTTATTTTCAATCATGTCAAAGTGGCTGATAATGATTTTAAACCCGTGCTCTTGGATTAAATGATTGTGAGATGAATGATTTTGAGAAGAATGATTTTACCCTTTATGCAGCAATTGTATACGATTAAGTTATTGCTGTTGAGGAATGAAGTTACGTATAATGGGGAGAGGTCTCGACTCTCTCTACACATCAAGTATGTCCTGTTTCATGAATCCTTCTTGGTGGATCAAATTCAATTTCGAAACCACCAAAAGCAGAAATGGGATTACTAGGCTATGAAAACTACCACGAGGATGGTGCCGGAAGTGTTACCGGGGGTTGTGCCGGTGTTGTCGTGTTGGGGAGGCCGACGTGGGTGTGGGTCTGATTTGGTACGGGTCTAGTCTGGTGTTGAGGAGAGTTACTGAATGGGTGTATCATGTATGACTAGATTGGGAATGCTTAGATGTAAATTTTAATCATAATTTATTAATCTATATAATATTAAAAAATGTTACGTTATCTTTCCGATAGCCACATAGACAAAAAAAAAATTAACGGAGTTGGATGGAAGGACCAATAGAGATCATTTTTTAAACTTAAGGGACTAATAAAGCTTATTTGAAACTTCAGTCACCAACAGCGCTCGTTGAGTAAAATTTAGGGACCACCAATGCATTTAAGCCTAATTACTTTATTATATTGTGCTGCTATGTACATTGGTATGTTTTTCTCTTTTCTCTCATAGGTCTACAACCCCGTGATTTGATATTCCCACTGTTAATTGTTCCATTCCTTTTATTGATTGTTGTTTATGAATTTAGGAGTGTAATTTTGTATGATGAGTTGCCATATATATTAGATACAATCTATTTGAACCAAAGCAATTGCTTGGAAGCAATTAATTGTTGGATAAAATTTTCAAAAAAAAAAAAAAAAAACTATTAAGGTCATTTTTTAGTTTTTTAGTTGTATTACACAATGTGGGAATCAAAATTGTGATACATGAAAAGTAACATAACTCTTTAACCAATACTAACATATTTATGCTAAAAAATAAATAAATAGCCTAGAGTTGCATATATAAGAATTCACAAAAGACTTGGACTTGATTTTTCATGGGCATATATACAAGCTTGCAATAAAACAAAATTGGTTATTGGGATTACGATGAACTTTATTCTAGAAGAATTTGTCATTACTTGCAAAAAATTCCTAGCTGATCTTAAGATGTATAAGATAGTCAAAAAGTTTGTGTGGAGAAAAATGGCAGGATAATGAAACAAAATATTTTTGTTTTTAGTTTTTGTCTTATTGTTACATGTCGCAAATTGCGGCATCCCATTGACATTATAGTATAGGAATCTTAATTCAAATGCCTTAAATGGCTCAACCAATTTTAAATCGTTATTTACATTACATTTTCCAACACTTCAACAAAATATTCATACAAAAAATTAAGAATTACATATATGCAACAACAATATGCATTAAGCCAATTACAATATGACAAAGTAATTACTTATTCCGTGCATCACGCGGGTCTGCGACTAGTATACTTAACTTAGAAGGTTATGCACTCAAGCGTGTCTCTTGTTAGAGAATTCTACATTTTTCTCTAAGTCCAAGTCTTTACACCAGTGCTCCTTATAATGGGTCTAAGTTTAACATGTTGGTAGATAGCTCTAAGAACAGAAAGCCATGGCCATTTTTGCTTCTCTGTTTATGAGTTCCTTTTCTCTTGTTTTCCTCTCTGATTTCTCGTATGCTGCTGACAGCATTACTCAATCCCAGTCCCTCAGTGACGGCATGACCATGGTCTCTAAAGATGGAAGCTTTGTCCTGGGGTTCTTCACTCCAGGTAAGTCCAATAATAACCGTTACTTGGGAATATGGTACAAGAATATCCCAGGTCAAACTGTTGTTTGGGTTGCAAATCGGAGCAACCCAATCAATGACTCGTCTGGCGTGTTGATGATAAATAGCTCAGGGAGTCTTGTTCTTCTCAGCCAGAATAGCACTACTGTTGTTTGGCCTGCGAATTCAACAAAACAGGCCTGGAATCCAATAGTACAACTTTTAGATTCTGGAAATCTAGTAGTAAGAGATGAGAAAGCAGAAAACCCGGAAAACTATTTGTGGCAAAGCTTTGACTATCCTTCTGATACATTGTTACCAGGAATGAAGCTTGGTTGGGACTTAAGGACCGGTCTTGATAGGCGTTTATCAGCATGGAAGAACCGGGACGATCCATCACCTGGAGACTTTACTTGGGGAATAGAACTTCATGACAACCCTGAAGCAATTATGTGGAAGGGCTCTAAGAAGTACTACCGGAATAGCCCATGGAATGGCCTTGAGGTCTTTGGTGCACCGGAATTAAAGCCTGACCAAAATTTCGGGTTCAATTTTGTCTTCAATGAGAATGAGGTATACTATCAATACTATCACAAAGACAAATCAATAATCTCAAGAATGTTTATGGACCAAACCGACTATTCCCGTTCACGCTACATATGGATTGAAGCAACTTCAACTTGGAGCGTGTATGCATCTGTGCCAATAGACGGTTGTGACAGCTACAACCTTTGTGGTGCCTATGGACTCTGTGTCATTAGTGAGTCACCAGTCTGCCAGTGTTTAAAAGGATTCCAGCCTAAATCACAAGAAACATGGAACCCAATGGTCTGGACTCAAGGGTGTCTACGCAGAACTCAATTGCGCTGCCAAGACAAACACAACGATGGGTTCGTTACATTTGATGGGCTCAAGTTGCCAGATACTACACACTCTTGGGTGAACAAAAATATGAGTCTTAAGGAATGCAGAATCGAATGCTTAAAAAACTGTTCCTGTATGGCTTATACAAGTTCAGATATCAGAGGAGGAGGTAGTGGCTGCGTCATATGGTACGGTGATCTAATTGATATTAGACAGTTTTCAGCTGGTGGGCAGTATCTATATGTTCGAATGCCTGCTTCTGAGTTAGGTATGGGCTCTGTTTTTTTTGTCTTATATTTTGAATAATTGAGCCGATTTCATTGCATAAAGGCTATGATTACCTCTTGCCGTAGACTCTCTAATATTTAAGGGCTGAATCTTATCTTTTATTTGCTTTGATATTTCATATTGACCATGAAGAGGCGAAAGAAGAACATAAGTCGAAGGTCATAGTGATAGTTGTAGTTGCAGTTGTCACTGCCATAGTTTCTGGAATGCTCTTAACCCTTCTCATTTGCAAAAGAAGGACAAAGTTAAGAGGTAATTTTACTTTCTCTAACCTTCAGAAAACATATTGCCATGTTGTATAATTGAACCTCTTAGAAAGGTATGGCGGAGCTACTTTTGAGCAAAAGAAAACTATGATATATATGCGTGGTTATTTAGTCATCATAAAAATGCATTGCAAAGTGCAGAATTTTTTATAGATTAAACCATGATAGTAATTTTTTTCTCTAAAAGGGATGAGTAATTTCAGAGTGCAAGCAAGCAAGTTCTAATAGCACTTGGCATTCATCCAAATTTTTTTTAGGCTTAGGAGGGTTTTATTTAGGTGGAAGGAAGGGGAACGACAGAAATATGTTGCAATGAAGATACAAACTTACAAAGGAAGGAACGCGATATGCACAGCAAAATTCAACTCTAGAGAGGGGTGCAACGAGATCTATTAAAGCATCCAACACAAAAGCTTAAGCTAATAAGTGGAGAGACCAACAAATCTATATAACTATTACATAATCTAACTCCTTCTAATATAAGATTCAGTAATCTCTATCAACCCCCTCAAATTCAAGATGGTAGAAGCTTGAGTTTGGAATGTAGTGGAACCAAATTACGCCTTGTGCGATTGGATTACATGCGTAGTCAGATGATTACAATTGGATACAAATGATGGCTTGCTATAGAAGGTTGTCGAACTACGGCTTGTCTTACTGTATAACTTGCATTGCTGGATGATTACCGCTGGCTACAAATGATGGCTTGCTATGGAAGGTGACGCACCAGAATAGTAAGGAGAAGAATACGTTGTTCTCCTTTAGTCTCGAATCCACGAGAAGAGAGAAAGAGAGAAGAGAAAACTTTTTTTTTTTTTGTAGAAAATCATAAACAAGAATAATCTAATGGAAATATAAAATGGAGAGAATGAGATTTAGAAAGGAGAGTAGTGTTTTCACGTGGTTCGGCCAATGGTCTACGTCCATAGGATGAAGCCTAATAGCCTACATCTTTATTAATTCACTGTGCACAATATTTTTAGATGATTACAATGTGTGTAAAGAAGTTCTATTTATAAGAGAATACTAAACAGCAATTCTAATCTCTAATCAATGTGAGATTCCTTAACAGTCCCACTCAAACTGAATGTGTAATTTAATGAAACCTTTGAGTTTGGTAACAAAAGAAAACTCAAATATCTTGGCTCAACTCGGCTTGCCTCATATCTCGACTTGATGGCTCGGATCTTTGCTTAGAGGCTCGGTGGCTCGGATTTTGGCTTGATGACTTGAATCTCGGCTTAGCTTGGTCGAATCATAGCTCAATGTCTTGATCTCGGCTCAGTGGCTCAAAGGCTCAGATCTTGAATGTCTTGGCTCGGGATCTCAGCTCAGTGGCTCAATGGCTTGGCTCGACCTCAGCTCATGAAGATTTCAAATATAATAGAATAAAAAATTATCTTCTTTTTTTCATACTGGTCACTGCCAGTTTTTCTTTCTTTTTTTTAAAAAAAAAAAAATTGTAAAGAAAATAAAAATAAAATGCAAACAACATAAAAATAAAAAGACTACAATTTTTTTTTTTTTTTAAATTTCTCTCACTGGTCGCTACTAGTTTTCTGCATTTTTTTTTTTTTTTTTTAAATCAAAAGGATCGGATCACATCAGGTGAGGCGGGTCGGGCGATCCGCAGGTAAAAAAGGATGACATCATTAGGGCTGACATGGCAGTGGCAGAGATTGAAATGGTGCGCGTGAGAGAGGTGTTGTGCGTGGATGGGACGGCTAGAACTTCTACCGGCGTGTGGCAGCTTGTTATAACTTTGTTGGCTTCAATTTTTGCTGTTTTGATTAGATTGGTTGTTGATATTTTGATTTGTGGTGTTAGTTTCTTGAATTGGCATCGAGAGATGGTAGATTTGAGAAATGTTGGTTCCGGCTAGTTGGGCTGCGCCTGGAGCAGCGATGACTGATTTGCGAAATTGTGGGCCGCGTGTGGAGGCGCGTGCGGGTGCGGAGTATGATCAGGAAACTAGGTTTTTCCAAACTTGAGACCAGAGATTGATATGTGTAATTAGTGTGGCGAAAAACTTGAAATCTTGTGCTGAGAAACGATTGGTTGGATGTTGTGACAAATCGTGCAAAAGCGAAAGGATCGAGATGGCTCGTGAGAGCTTTAATGCTCTGATACCATGTAAAAAATCATAAACAAGAATAATATAATGGAAATATAAAATGGAGAGAATGAGATTTAGAAAGGAGGCTAGGGTTTTCACATGGTTCGACCTATGGCCTACGTCCACAAGATGAAGCCTAATAGGCTACATTTTTATTAATTCATTGTGTACAATATTTTTGGATGATTACAATGTGTTTATAGAAGTCATATTTAAAGGAGAATACTAAACAACAATTCTAATGTGGGATTTCTTAACATTTTTGAAATATTATTATTAAAAATTTGAATGCTTTGGAGGCTACAAGCACAATGTAAATACTAAAAGAACTCATAGGGCTGATAGGAGACCCTTAGGAAATCCTAGAAAACCCTAATTCGTGTTAAGCACAAAATTAGGCAAAATTTTAACAAAAGTAGCAAAAATGACATTTTTGAGGCCTAAACGATGGAATTTGGCCTAAAAATGAAAATTCCAAATTAAAGTTTTGGAATTTCAAGATCTTGTCAATTTTATCCAACATGTCAAATTTCATGCAATTCCGACTGTCTCTGTCACTTGACCTTTCTTGTGGATTTGTGACGGTCCACATAATCTAAGTAGGCCTCGGCTACACATTCTACATCAGAAGGTGGTGGTCAAATTACAGTTTGTGCTACTAGATTAGGTGTGTTTCACGAATGATTGATTACATGCATTGAATGTTTCAGCCTTTATAATGATTTACTCTTCCTTTTTATTTATTTATTTTATTGAAATAGAGTGGATTGGAATTATAGGTCACCAAAATAATAAAGGCCAAAAGGAAGAAGACCTTGAGCTCCCTTTCTTGGACCTATCCACAATTGCTAGTGCCACCAACAACTTTGCAATCAACAACAAGCTTGGTGAAGGTGGTTTTGGACCTGTTTACAAGGTAAATTTGTGATTTGCTTGTACAAAAACAATGCAAATGATGAAGCACTCTTTCATTTTGTTTTCATTTCAAATTTTAGCAATCGTTCTACAATTATGAATTTTAGGGTATTCTAGAAGATGGACAAGAAATTGCTGTTAAGAGGCTTTCAAGGAGTTCCAAACAAGGATCGAATGAGTTCAAAAATGAAGTAAGATTGATTGCCAAGCTTCAACACCGAAATCTCGTAAAGCTTCTTGCTTGGTGCATTCAGAGAGAAGAAAAAATGCTAGTTTATGAATACATGCCCAACAAAAGCCTGGACTCCTTCATTTTTGGTTTGAATACTAAAACCTTATACATTTTGTTGAGCTAGTGTAACTTTGTTATCAATATTTCATAAAATATAAGAAATTTCCATTTTTGGTTTAAATATGGGCATATATAATTAATTTGAATTAGAAAATTACAGATCAAACAAAAAGTAAATCGTTAGATTGGTCCAAGCGCTTCCACATCATATGCGGAATTGCTCGAGGGCTTCAATATCTTCATCAAGATTCCAGATTGAGAATTATACATAGGGATCTCAAAGCAAGTAATGTTTTACTTGATAATGAGATGAACCCTAAAATTTCAGACTTTGGCTTGGCTAGAACTTTTGGAGGAGATCAATT
>BKZX01030281.1:19683-38781 GCA_014362285.1 Fagus crenata | reverse complement strand
TCCTACAATTAGCCATGTGAAGGTACACGAAGTTTCTGTTGAATACTTGATAATGCTTAAAAAATCAGTGGGCCCGCGAACCGGTCAACCCGAATGGACGATGCTCTCTGGACGAATGAATACCTGCAAAACAAAAAAACAAATGAAAAGGGCGCACCGGTGGTGGTCCGGTGGAGGGAGCCTCTGATGCTTAAGTTACCAAAGAATGCAGTGATTCAAAGCAAGAACTTGGCTTTAGAGAATGTAGATGGTGAGTAAGAGAGTGAATAGTAAAAAGGAATCAATTCGTACCTTTTGCTGTGGTGGGGGGCTGCTTTTATAGTGTGTTCAAGCCTAATGACCGTTTTGGGAGTTTTTAATGTCAGCCTTGATTCTTGCTTGTAATTAATGGGGTTTTGAATCATGGTTGTAACGCACCAGCAATTTATTGAGGGTAGCTGGCGTAACGTTCGCTCAATATGCGTGATTTGGTAACGGACAATCGTCAGTGTTTAGACGACCGCTGAGTATGTGAGCTCGAGGATACCGTTCGTCCATCGAGTATATTTGGTGATATCAGATGCCCCCGTCAGTCTCTTAAGTGAGTAAGTTAGGACGATTCACTTAGTGACGGAGAGATGACCAGGACGATTTGCTTGTGGAGATGGACGATAGATGTTCTGATGCTCATTAATGCGGTTGTACTTCTGTTTTGTCGTTTCGCGTGATCGAGGTAGGTTTAATGCTGGAGGCGACGTTTTGGCGGCAACTTTTGCCACGTGTTACTTCGTTAGTGGGGGGGGCTCTGGAACGACGTGACCTTTCGGATGCTCGACGACGGTTTCTTGGATTTTGAAGGTTTAAAAACCGAATCTCTATTCATTTGTCTCTATTTTCCTTCGTTTTCTTGCTCCTCTTGTCTGTGATTTTCCTTCTCCTCCGGTGACACTCCATTTTTCGCGTTTAGAACTCCAGTGAGTTTCCTTCTTCAATACACATTTATCTTGTTTTCTTTTTCGCATTTAAGCACTGGATTCCCTTAGTGTACCATTTAGAAATTTCTTTGTTGGTGTCTGTCGATTTGCCGAGGGCGGTCTAGGTCCTCCGCCGTTGGGTGATTATCTCCCTCCTACTAGCGTGCTCCACCGCTTATCAGCGGAGCTTTACTCTATTTCACATTCGGCGTTGAATACCTGGGGGGTATTGCAGCGTTCGATGGCTGCCGGAGGGTCTGAGTGGCCGGCGACTTTGTCCGAGGGGCTTCCCGAGGTCTCATCGTCATCGGGAAGGGAGGACGAGGGAACTTCGTCTGAGGCCACTACTTCGGCCCGGACGGGGTCCCGTCAGTCAGTTGTGTCCAAACGTTGGGCCGTCTATTCTTATGTTTCTAGGTTTACTACTATTGAGTCCCTAGATAGGGTTAAGACTAGGTATCAGATACCTCAAGACGTCGTCCTTAGGATCCCGGGTCCGGATGAAAGGGCGTGTTCTCATGTCGAGGACGTCGCTCTTTATGAATCAGCGTTGACGGCTAGTCTTCGCTTTCCCGTCCAACCTTTCATTAGAGAGCTGTTGGACTTTCTATCTTTGGCACCTGGTCAAGTTGCCCCGAATGGGTGGAGGGTGATCTTGACTTGCATGGTGGTGTGGAGAGAGTGCAGTGATGGTCAGGACGACATTACTGTAGAGGAGTTTTTATATTGTTTTGAGCCAAGTCAGATAGCTGCTTCTCCCGGCTTCTGGACTTTTAGAAATAGGGAGGAGTCGTCGAAATTGGTGGACGGGTTGCCTTCGTCTAACAGGCGTTGGAAGGATGGCTACTTCTTCGTTTATGGGGACAACTGGGAGAGGCTCCCCGAGGAAGGTGAAGACTTCGTTCCATTCCTAAGGACGTGGGGTGTTCCTTCATCATCCGGTGTGTGGGGAGTTTCTTTATCTGATTTCTTTGATTTTATGTTTACTTGAAATTTTTTTTTTTTTTTTTTAATCGTGTCTCGTCCTTATGTAGCTTTGACTCGACCCGTCCTTGCACCTGTCTGGAGGGATCGCGTCCTGCGTGCCCAACGTCTTACCAACCGTCCTCACACATATTATATTCAGCCGGAACTGTTATTCCGACATTCATTCGGTCTAGAGCCCAGCGCTGCATCATCTCTCTCCTTGAAACTAATAAAAAGAGTAAGGGGGGTTTCATTGCCTTTTTTGTTTTTGTTGTTTTTTGTCTCTTTGCTTATTTTTTCTTATGCGTTTTGCAGGGGTAGCGACGATGAAGATCAATAAGAGTAAGCTCAAGGATATGGTTGAGAAGGGGGTCCCAGCCATGCCCATTAGTGTGAAGCGAAAGAAGCCGGAGGACGGGTCGTCATCGGCACCTCCTGCGCAAGGAGTTCGTCCGTCTAAGAAACCTGTCCTCGTTGAGCCACCTTTGCCTATTCCACCGTCTACTCCCGTCGTTCAGATCCATGACGAGGAGGTTCCCTTCGTTCCACTCAGCGACGAAGGGTCCACCATTTGTCGGAGCCTTGGTCTGGCGTCGAAGAGGGCAGAAGTTGCGATAACAGATCTTGACTTCCAGGAGTACGGCAATGCTCGGACGGAGGATGTTTCCAAGTTGATGGTCCATTCTTTGATGAGGGTGAGTAAGGCAATAGTTTTTATTTGAGTACATGTGTATATGATCACTTTCTGTTTACCTTTTGTCTATTTGTTTGTTTCAGTCTTTGAACGAAGCGATGGTGATCAGTCGTCGTTGCTAGACTGCGGAGGACGACTTGCGTCGTTTGAAGCAAAGGTTGGCCGAGTCTGAGGCTTCTGAGAAGAACTTGAAAACTGACCGCTGAAAAACGAGACTTGCTTGCGACGGTTGACTCGGTGAAGGTGGATTTGGCTGCAAGGGAGGGGGATGCGAAGGCTGCTATAGACGCTCGTGATGCGGCGCAAAAAGAATTGAAGCACTTGATGGGTCAGGTGGAAGGTGCCAGGGCTGCTGCCGTGTCGGATTACAAGGCATCTAAGGCTTTTGAGGAGAACAACCTTCAGTGTTTCTTTTCCGGCTTCGAAGCGTTCAGGAAGCAGGCCAATGCGAAGTACCCTGACCTTGACTTCATCAGGTTCCAACCATATGACGATACTGATTCCGTGATCGAGGAAGGGAAGAAGGACGACGAGGACCAGACTGATGATGCTACCAGTTGAAATGTTTATTTATTTTGTTTTATCTTTTGGTGGGTTTTAACCCGTGTTTTAAACATTTGGTGGGGTTTGTGTTTTGACCCCTTATATTTTGAACAATTTCTTTTTTCTTGGGTAATTTTTGTGAAGTGTCTTCAGTGTTTTTGAGGACATGTTTTGGCCTGAATTCTATGTTTTGGTTTGAATCAATTCCCTGTTTTGGTTTGAATTTGGACGATAGTATAAGCTAGGATTTCTTTAGCTGTGTATGGATGATTTGGTTTAACTTAGGATTTTTGGTTAAAAAACTGTATATCGGTTGTATAGTTTAATTTAGGATTTTAGTTGAAAGACCATGCATGGACGGTACAGTTTAACTTTATGTTTTCCTAGCCAAAAGACCGTGCATGGATGGTGCAATTTAACTTAGGATTTTAGTTAAAAGACCGTGTATGGACGGTACAGTTTAACTTTATGTTTTCCTAGCCAAAAGACCATGCATGGACGGTGCAATTTAACTTAGGATTTTAGTTAAAAGACCGTGTATGGACGGTACAGTTTAACTTAGGATTTTGGTTAAAAGACCGTGTATGGACGGTACAGTTTAACTTAGGTTTTTCCAGCTAAAAAACCGTGTATGGACGGTGCAGTTTAACTTTTGGGGTAATCAACAAACGCCAGATTTACCGTGGTTCGGCAATAGTGCCTACGTCCACCTTATTTGATTTTTATTATTGGTATTTTCTGTGTATGAATACAATTCTTGCCAAGTTGGCTAGGGATAGTATTTCTTGAGGTGCTCGACATTCCAAGGATGCGGTAGTCATCTTCCATCCATTGTTTCGAGGTGATAGGTACCTCGTCGGTGGATTTCAATGACCCTATATGGCCCCTCCCAGTTTGGGCCTAATTTTCCTTCAGTGGGATCTCTGGTGGCTAGGGTGACCTTTCTCAGGACTAGGTCTCCTACTTCGAATTGTCTCGCTTTTACCTTGGCATTGTGGTGGCGTGTCATCTTTTCTTGGTATCTCTTCGTTCTCTCCTCGGCTTGTTTTCGGACTTCGTCAATCAGGTCCAGGTTGAGACGGAGCTGTGTTTCATTCTCCTGGTCGTCATATAGTGCTGTTCGGAAGGTCGTCATTCCAATCTCTACTGGGACGACTGCTTCGGTCCCAAAAGTCATTCGGAAGGGTGTTTCTCCTGTTGGAATCCGTACTGTTGTTCTGTAGGCCCACAGTATGCTTGGAAGTTCTTCTGGCCATACTCCTTTTGCCCCCTCAAGTCGGGTCTTGATCAGTTTGAGCATGGACCGATTTGTGACTTCGACTTGTCCGTTGGCTTGTGGATGCCCAGGAGAAGAGTAGTGGTTGTGTATTCCTAGTTCCTCAGAGAATTGCCTGAACTTAGGGTTGTCGAATTGCTTCCCGTTATCGGACATAAGGACTCTTGGGATGCCGAAACGACATATTACTGCCTTCTAGACGAAATTCTGTATATATTTCTCGGTTATTGTGGCCAGTGGTTCGGCTTCCACCCATTTGGTGAAGTAATCGATAGCGACCACGGCAAATCTTAATTGACGTCTTCCAATAGGGAGTGGTCCTATTATGTCGAGTCCCCATTGTGCGAATGGCCAAGGCGATGTCATTGGGGTCAGTTCTTCTGATGGGGAATGAACGAGGTTGGCAAACCGTTGGCATTTGTCACAATGTCGGACGAATAGGTTTGCGTCGGCTTGTATGGAAGGCCAGTAGTACCCTGCTCGGATTATTTTCTTGGCCAATGATCGTGCGCCTGAGTGGTTTCCACAGATCCCTTCGTGGATTTCTTTTAGGACGTATTCTGCTTCGGCAGGGATCAAGCATCTGAGGTAAGGAAAGAAGAAACCTTTCTTGTATAGTGTGCCCTACAACATGGTGAATCGGGAGGCACGTACCTTGATCCGTCTGGCTTCATGACGATTGTCCGGGAGAGTCCCTCTCTCTAAGTAGGAGATTATGGGTGTCATCCAGCAAGTCTCTGTTTCTATGGGGTTTACCTCTGTTGCTTGTAGACTTGAGTGTCGGACGACTTCTACTTCGTCATTTGGCTCGTCTGACGACGCGGACTTGGCCAGCTGGTCTGCAGCCGTGTTCTGTTCCCGGGGTATTCGAGTGAGTTTTACCTCATCGAATCTGCCTATTTGATGTTGGACAAGGCTTAGGTACTGCATCATTCATCCTTCCTTTGCTTCGTAGTCTCCGTTAACTTGTCCCACTATGAGTTGTGAGTCGCTATGGACGTCCAGCTCGGTTGCACCTAGGATTTTGGCTGTCTTTAATCCAGCTAATAGTGCTTCGTACTCTGCCTCGTTGTTGGTGGTGTTGTATTGCAGGCGTATGGCCCGTTTTATGATGTCGCCTTCGGGGGATTTTATGATATTCCGATTCCTCCAGCGTTTTTAGTCGACGAACCGTCAGTATGCACCGTCCACCTTGGTGCTTTGCAATCTTCCGTTTCTGTTGGTTCGTCGTCCTTACTGGTAAACTCTGCGATGAAATCAGCCAACGCCTGTGCCTTGATGGCCGATCGGGGCCGGTAGTCGATGTCGAATTCGCTCAACTCGATCGTCCACAGTACAAGCCGTCCTGCCGCGTCTGGTTTGTTCATAGCTTTCCGTAAAGGATAGTTTGCGAGGACTACTACCGTGTGGGCTTGGAAGTAGGGGCGTAGTTTCCTGGCTGCTGTTATTAGCGCGAAGGCTAACTTCTCCATGGGTGGATACCTTTCTTCCGCTCCTCTGAGTGCTTGACTTGTGTAGTAGACGGGTAGTTGTCGTCCGTCCTCTTTTCGAATGAGTGCCGAACTGACGGCTGTCGGTGAGACGGCTAAGTACAGGTATAGCTCTTCGCCTTGCTTGGACGGACTTAGCAACGGAGGCGTCATTAGGTACATTTTGAGTTCTTCAAATGCTCGTTGGCATTCGCTCGTCCATGTGAATGCTTTCTTCAAAGTTTTGAAGAAAGGTAGGCACTTGTCGGTTGACCGGGATACAAACCGGTTGAGTGCGGCTACTCTGCCCGTCAGTTTTTGAACTTCTTTGGTGGTTTTTGGTGGCTGCATTTCCAGGATCGCCTTGATCTTATCCCGGTTTGCCTCCATGCCTCTCTGCGAAACCATAAAACCAAGAAATTTTCCTGAATAGACACCAAATACACACTTACTTGGGTTCAGCTTCATTTGGTATTTGCGGAGGGTAACGTCTCTCTGAGGTCACCAAGATGATCGCATTCTTCCTTAGACTTCACGAGCATGTCATCGACATAGACTTCGACGTTTCTTCCGATTTGATCGTGGAACATTCTGTTCATCAGTCGTTGATAGGTTGCTCCTGCGTTCTTTAACCCAAACGGCATCACCTTGTAGCAGAAAAGTCCTCTACTTGTGATGAAGGACGTTTTCTCCTGATCGCCCTCGTCCATCACTATCTGGTTGTATCCTGAAAAAGCATCCATGAAAGTTAATATTTTATGGCCAGCTGTCGAGTCGACTAGCTGGTCTATTCTTGGCAGGGGGAAGCTATCTTTTGGGCAGGCTTTGTTCAGGTCTGTGAAGTCGACGCACATTCGCCACTTCCCAGTGTTCTTTTTTACCATGACTACGTTTGCCAGCCGATCGGGGTAGAAGACTTCCCTGATGAAGTTTGCCGCCAGGAGTTTGTCTACCTCCTCCATGATGGCCGTGTTCCTTTCTGGAGCGAAGACTCTTCGTTTCTGCTTAACTGGACGAATAGAGGGGTTAACGTTTAGTTTATGTGAAATGACAGAGGTGTCAATACCTGGCATGTCCTCGTGAGTCCATGCGAAGACGTCCTTGTTGCTTTTCAGAAATTGAATGAGTGACTCTTTCATTAGTGGGGGGAGGTCGGCACCGACTTTTGTCATCCTTTCTGGGTTCCTGTCTTCCAGTTTTACCGTTTCCAGCTGTTCAGATGGTTTTACCGAGATCTTCCGTTCTTCGATGGTCATGGTTTGGTTCCGTCCTTCTGACCCTAGGGAGGCGAGATAGCATTCCCTGGCGGCTACTTGGTCTCCTCTGACTTCACCTATTCCATGCTCGGTGGGGAATTTGAGAAGGAGGTGATAGGTGGAGTCAATCACCTTTATCTGTTATCTGAGTGCCTCACTATATCTTGCTACTAAGTCTTCTCACCATTAATAGTTAACTTAATTAAATATGAGTGCCTCACTATATCTGAGTGCCTCACTATATTTATTAGTCACATTGGAACTATGTATATGATTAATAATTCCCCTGCATTTCTAATCAGTGGTATTATCCCTTTAGAATAGAAATCTCTCTTGAAGAGGTGTGTCGTCATACTTTAACTAAGCATGGGTTTCTAAATGTCACTATGTCTTGTATTTGAAGATTTGACCTATTATTTACCAAGGCAAGAGCTTGAATTTTTATGTACACTAGCTGATGCAAAGTAGCAAATTTCTCAGTTTCAAGTTGTCTTATGTATATATGTAATCCCATATTTCCACTTTTTTGTAAAAGCAATATATGCTTGTTTTTTATTGTATCTTTTGGCAAAATACAATCAGCATGGAATCACTAATTATCTCATGTCTTGGTGTTGGTTATTATATTGCTGCTTGCATGATTTCTCGATAAGTCCTATACTCATTTACTTTGATATTGTGTATGTAGAGATATGTCTAACACGGCCACTGCCTCAACGCCGGTGTTGGAAGAGGACACCGCCTCTAACGAGGATACTACTCCAATTGAGAATCTACAAGAAGTGGAGGATATACAAGAGGGGGTTAGTAAAAGAAAGAGAACGTCGGCAGTATGGAACCACTTTAAGTTAAAAAAGGTTGGAAAGATGAAGGCCCAATGCAACTATTGTAAGAAGCATTTGTTGGGAGAAAGTAAACAAGGGACAAATCATTTACGTACTCATCTTGAGAGATGTCCATCATTGAAGCTTCGAGGGGATCTTAGGAGACAAATCATGATGAAAGAGCAAGGAAAGGCGAATAAGAAAGTGAGTGCGAGCCCATATAATTTTGACCAAGAGGGTTCGAGGGAGGATCTTGCCCACATGGTCATTATGCATGAGTACCCTCTTGCAATGGTTGATCATGTTGGGTTTAGAAAATTTGTGAGTGGTCTTCAACCAAATTTTAAGTTGGTTTCAAGAAATACTTTGAAACGAGACATATTGAAGATATATGATTATGAGAAGCAGAAGTCCATGGCAAAGATTGACAATAATGGAAGTAGAGTTGCCATCACAACGGATATGTGGACTTCGAGTAATAAGAAGAGATGGTTCATGGTAGTCACGGGGCACTACATCAATGACTCTTGGATTTTGGAAAGCCAGATTATGAGGTAAATTTTTATTAAGCTATATTATTTTTTAAAAATTTGTCACTGATTGTAGTAGCTTTTGTTAAAGTATGTTGTAATTATTTAATTGATTTGTTTTAGGTTTATCTATGTACCATCTCCACACATAAAAGAAGTCCTTTCTACTATTCTTTTAGAGTGTCTTTTAGAGTGGAATGTTGATAGGAAGTTATCAACAGTGACTGTAGATAATTGTACCACAAATGATGCTATGATGAGAATTTTGTTAGAAAAGCTTGAAGTTAGTTCACTTGCTTTAGGTGGATCATTATTACACATGCGATGTGCTGCTCATATATTGAATTTGGTGGTTCAAGATGGTTTAGCTGTAATTGGTGATGGCATTGAGAGAATTAGGGATAGTGTACTTTTTTGGACAGCATCACCAAAGAGAAGGCAAAAATTTGATGAATCAAGTCGACACTTGCGTATTTCAAATACCAAGGAATTGGTACTTGATTGTAAGACTCGTTGGAACTCTACTTATTTGATGCTTTCAAGTGCATTAATTTATAAAGATGTATTTTCCCGTTTGAGGCATTTTGATGCTTTATACACTTGCATGCCAAATGAGAGAGATTGGGAGGTAGCAAAAGACATCTGTGAGAAATTAGAGGTTTTTTACAGTGTTACAAAGTTGTTTTCTGGCACTACCTACCCTACAGCTAATGAATATTTTCCAATGTTGTGTGAATTAAAGATGGAATTAAATGAGTGGATTGTAAGTCCAAATGAATTAATCAAGCTTATGGTATCAAAAATGTTAGAGAAATTCAATGGTTATTGGAGTGTTGTCAATGGGATTATGTGTATTGTGGCTATCTTAGATCCTATGTATAAAATGAAGATAATGAAATATTATTACCAACAGGTCTATGGTCGTAGTAAGGGTTCTGAAGAAGTTGAAAAAATTAAGAAAATCTTTTTTGACTTGCTTGCGGAGTATGGTAGTGAAAACTCGGATGAAGAAGCAAGTTGTTCTCTACCTCCATCTTCTATGGAAATTGTTTCACATGACTTTGTGCAGAACCGGTTAAGGAAATTTGATTCTTTTGTTAGTAATACTACTAATAACAGAAACAAAAAAAGTGAGAGTGTTGTAGAAGAGTTTGATACATATATTAAGGAAGGAGTATTGAAAAGAAGTGAAATATTTGATATTTTGGGTTGGTGGAATCACAATGGATTGAAGTATCCTACTTTGCAACGCCTTGCAAGAGATATTTTAGTTATTCCTGTGACAACCGTTGCATCAGAGTCTGTTTTTAGTACTAGTGGGAGATTGTTGAGTCCACACCGTAGCCGTCTTCATCCAAGAACCTTAGAAGCATTGATGTGTGCACAAAGTTGGTTATGGAGTGAACTTAAAGGTAAGCAATTTTATTTGTTTCATGAAATCATGATTGTATTATTGATTCTTTTGGGAATATGTAATGTGGTTTATTTTGTGTTGTGTTATTATTTTTTATTGTAGGTTCTTCACCCATGCCAGAAGATGCCACAATTCAAAACATTCTTGAGGACTATGATGATCATGAAGAGGAGGAAAGTGGTGCCATGGACCTTGCGGACTAATTGAAATGAGTTGTTGCTTTTTGAAAGTTTTTGTGTAGGTACCACTCTTATGATTTTACTACTAATTGCACCTAGAAAATGCTTTTAGATTATGTGGTTATGATCATCTGTTCATCTTGTCCCTTGTGGGACTTAATGATTGGTGGGTAATGATTAATTCAAGTAGGCTAGGATAATCAAGATCAAGCTTGAACTTGCATGTCATGAAATTTTGTAGTAGTGAAATTTTTGGTCTAACTGTAACTTGTGTGAGCTTCTGGCATTTGTTTCTCAGGCTCCTGCATTTGTCAAAACTGGGAATTTCAACAGGGGTTGTTCCAACTGCTGCCGCTGCTGCTGCATCTCTTATGTCTGATGGTGGGGGTACAACCTTATAGAAGGGTTGCAAATTGCTAGGTCATAGAAAATTCTGTACTTATGATGACTTTTGCTGGAGAATCCGTAAAAGTTGGTAGTCTTTTTGTAACTAAACTATATGTAGCCTCTTATGATTTCCCACAGGTGGAGGAATTTGAAAGGAAACTTTTTATCCAAATTCCAAAACCTTAATTTAAGAATGACTTCATGTGGCCACAAATGATAAGTGTACTTTTAATAAACCATTCTTTTGGCATTCTCAAGGAGCAGGTTTTTTCTTGTACTACTCTATGTTTCCATTTTGAAAGACGGTTTCTTAGTAAAAATCCATTGCTTATTTTTGGTGGTGTCCAGTGCTCATGGAATGGCTGAATGTGCAACCATGAGTCTAAAGACCTTCCTTGGAGGAAAAATCCTGACTGAGATTGAGTGTTGTTAAGTTTAATTGAGTTGTATGATGGTATGAAATATTATTATTTTCTTTTAATTCCCTTCACAATTAAATGCTAGTAAAAGGTGTAATGGGCTCAAGTGCTCAACTCAACAACAAGTCTCAATTCCAACAAAGCAAACTCAAAGTTGAAGCCCACTAATTACTAGAGTCCTTATATTAGTTTCTTCATGAACCAAAAAACCTAAACTGAAATAGTGAAATGAAATGGCCAATTGGTTCTAAATGTAATACTAATAACTAATAAGTGCACTGGTCCTTTGGGCTTAATATTGAATGCATTACAAGTGTTCAACAAGTAAAACAAAATGACAGTAAAATGTGGGTATTAATTAACTCTACAAAAAAACCTTTTATCTTCCAATTTCTTGCTAAAAATATATATATATATATATATCGGGTCAGGTACTTGTCGGGTTTCCGTCGGGTCGGGTTAAACGGGTACTCGTTGAAACAAACGGGGTAGGGCAGTAAACGGGTTTTTTGGGGCGGGTCTCTAAACGGGTCGGGGCGGAGCAGGTCGGGGCGAAACCCGACCCATTGCCATCCTTAATTAGGTGAAAATAATATTGGAGCAAAATGTTCAATGCCAATGAGAAAAAGTTAGTATTGTGGAATTAATAATATTAATCTAGCCCTTTCATTCGTTAATATACAATTTTTGTAAATACAATATAATGTTTCTGTTTTTCAAAATAATGGTGGTAATGATCTGAACACCAAAAAAAAAAAAACCATTCTCTATAACCCTATCTTCCTCTAATACCTTTCTATTGAAATCTCAAATTTTCATAATTAATTACATGTTTCGTAAATTTGTATCTTTCTTTCTTTTTTCAAGATGTTATAATTGACTTGAATTTTTGTATATTTGGATGTATAAATGCAAAATAAGTGAGTTGTTTTTAGATATTGTAAGGACTTTTTTTACATAAGAGGTGTAAGCCTTATGTTATGGCTTAGTCTTCTATCAAGTATTGAAATATACTTTCTCTTTTGAAGGTGAGGCTAATCTCAAATTGTGCATATTTATAGTGCACTTCTAATGGACTGCATACATTATCATATAAGTTGTCAATGGTTATTTTGAAAATTTCTTTTAATCCAACTTGCAATTGATTTCGATTGTAAAGCCTAACAATTTGTAACTTGATTTGGATCTGACAAATTTTATGTATTGATGTGTTACATAATATATTTGGATGACATATGGTAAAATGGTCCTTAATTTCTCTCTAAATTAAACCCACTTTCTTCTACTCTCTAAACCCATATCTTTGTCGCAAAATGTTTTTTTCTTTTCTTGATGTGATGCTATTGTATTTAGTTAATTTCAAAACTAAATAATTTGAACCATTAATCTGATAATACAATAAACTGAACCATGCTTGCAGAAACACAACTGTAAACTCATTCTTATTGACTTATAAATCTGAAGCCTGAAATCAAAGTGTTTATTATAGTTTTTTAAAAATATAATTGAATGAAATGATTGTAAGGTTATGAGTATAATTAAATTATAAGTGGAATTTTTATAACTGTAACATTTGATAATGACATCACATATCTATTAATTTTATAGGCTTATTCATTTGAAGACGGTCTTGTGTATGATGTTTGGAGAAGAATATAGTCACCATTATTCAAACATGGGGGCTTCTTTGGTCCCGTGCGCTTAATGTCATGTTCTGGTCCTGTTTAAGCTACCATGCATATAATTTGGGATAACATACATGTTATTTGGGGCATGTTACGCATGTTACCCCACTAAACCAAAACGGGAATGGGACCAAAGAATTTCTCTTAATTTCCCTTTAGACATGTGATAAGACTGAGATTGTTGTAGATTGGGTAAAGTATTTGTCTCACACACACACAAACAACACACCCATGGGTTTGGAGGAGGATCTGGAAGAAATGACCAACAAAGTGTATATTGTATAATCATGAATGAAAATCTTCTATCCCACTTTTTATGTTCTACTTTATACTCCACCAATCACAATTAATCATGTGTAAGAATTGTATTTGATTTGTTTCCATTTTAAATCTTAATTTTTTTATAAGGAAAGTAAAAAAACACATGACGAGTTATGATTAGTGGAGTATAAAATGGAACATAACAAGTGAGATAGGAGATTTTCATTCGTATAATCATAATATTAAAATTGCTAGAGAACTCTTGGCAGATTCAAAAGCAGGAAAAGGCCCTTTAGATGGCTTAAACATCTTCCAGTAAATTCAATTATTGTATATTGTATAACCACAATTAGTTATGTGCAATATGTATAATATTGGACTATTTGACTGAATATTAGTCTTGTATTATAAGGGGGCGTTTGATTTGCTTGATCTTAGATTATACCATAATATAACATTCCTATAATCCTTGAATCATAGAATCACATCAAGGGAATGTTGGATTATGATGTTTGGTTCATTAATTACATCCCCTTCACATTCCAAGAATGTAGCATTCCAATGCTTGTTTGGTTTTATCACATTTCTATTAATCATTACAATTTTTTATAGTGAATTCCAAAAGTACCCTTGTGTATAACATATAATACCCTAACATTAATAAAATGACTAAAATATCCCTAAGACCTATAACTATTAAAAAAAATCATATAATTATATAAATAAATAAATAAATCTTTCATATAAATATTAAAAAAAAATTCATATAGTTATAAAAAAAAATTCATATAACTATGAAAATGACTAAAATACCCCTTAAGACCTACAACTATTAAAAAAAAAATCATATAATCTTTAAAAAAAAATTATACAACTGTAAAAATAAATAAATAAAAATAAAATAAAAATCATTTAATTATTAAAATGACTAAAATAACCCCTAATACCATAAATATTAAAAGGAGGGTGGATAAAATTCATTAAACTAATTCTCAAAGTTACCTAAAAAAAATATTCTAAATTATAAGTAAGCAACTAGGTTATTCTAAAAATATAACTAATAGCTAGAATACACATAAAGTGTCATTGATAGAAATAAATTGGTCTACAAATACTTCCAATCTATTCATGTACTTAACTACAATATTAGAAAAGAGAGGGAAAGAGACAAAAGAAGAAATAATGTTGGTTTTCATGAGTACACCAAGCAGAGCTTTACATAACTAAAGCCTCTTTTGAAGCAAGCTATACACATACAACTTCTTGAAATACCCTCCCAATGTGAAAAAATAATCAGTCTTGTTGCAATCAGCAGTAATAATCCCTCCAACTTTCACAATTTCTTTATCAGTCAAGCCCCCTCCAGCAAAAATAAGCTCCTCATGTACTTTCATTCTTCTATCTGCCTCATCTGCCTCATGCTTAAAAGTTTTCAGCAAGTTTCTTCATACTTTCAGTGGCTCCTTCATAAACTTTACTCATATTACTCAGGTTATCCACTAATTGCATAAACACAGGATCACTTTTCTTTCCTTTCTTTCTCCTGGTTGATGTTGATGTTGAAGTACCAGATGATCCAGCTACTGGTGGACCTTGTGTGCTTGCAAGAGATGCAGCTACTGGTGGACCTTGTGTGCTTGCAAGTGAGTCATCAGTATCATCCAAATCTTCATTCTCTTCAGCTTCCTCCCTGTCAATAGTTTGCGCCATATCAGAAGGGCCTTCTGCACTAAACCCAGTTGCTCTATCTTTCCCAAAACATGAGCAAGATCATCATAGTGAGGGAACGGCTTATTCCTTAATCCAGCAGCACCGGGATGACCCTACAATATTGGCATTTTAATTTCATTAGTTATCAATACATGGAACTAATTCACATTGTATTACTTCAACTACAAAATTTAAATTTAACGTACCTTAACCCAGCCTTGAAAAATGTCAGGATCACATACCAAACATTTGTATCTATCATCCCAACCAAACCCACTGCCTTGTCCTAGCATGTCAGCAATGGCACCATATTGCTTTTTTAATAACCTGTACCTGTTCTCAATATGAGGTTGAGCCCTAAGCTTACAGCCAGGTATCTTCTCTAACATCATCCTTTCTAACTCCAACAAATAGCCAGACTTAAACCCATTTTCAGCCCTCCATGTCGGGCCCGAATTAGCCATGTCCACAAGACATTCTACTAGCTTATCATCCTCAGTAGTTGTCCATTGATGTTTACTTCCACTTTGCATGGACCCATCTTTTGAACCAGTGGAGTTAACCTTCCTTCGTTGCATTGCTAATCTCAAAAGTCAAGAACTAATCTACACAAAGGACACAAAACACATCAAATCTAACTTGTGAAGTACTCAATCTCATTAATCATTAAACCTCAATTCAGCATGCGCAAATACTTCAGAGACAAACTTTCCCTTTATATTGCTAAAGGATCATGAACGAAACTTAAACTTCGTGGTAGTTCCTTGTATTAAAATATACAATGACTAAAGAACTTGAAAAAAGTTACTAACACAAACCATTAGGATCAATATTGTAACAAACTCAATCCAAGAGAAACATATATAGTGATAAAATTAAGCTAGTTAACCAACTCAAATAACTCAAAAATGAGATTTATATTCATGGACTACATACAAGAACCCAATTATACAGTGATAAAATTACCTATGAAAACAATATTGATTACCCTAAACCCTAAACCCATTTATTAAAAGACTTCAAATGATTGCTCGTCCTTTACTTATGAAAACAAAATTACCTATTTCTACTTGGAGACATGCCATATTACATGCTGCATTATTAGTTCGCATTAGATCAACTGCTTACCATAAATACTCACCATTACAACTTGTTTTTGGTCAACAACCAAATATTTTTCACTTTCGCATTTTTGGTTGTGCTGTATATGTTCCTATTTCACCCCCACAACGCACTAAAATGGGCCCCCAACGTAGACTTGGAATTTATGTGGGTTTTGATTCTCCGTCAATCATTAAATATCTTGAACCCTTAACTGGTGACATTTTTAAGGCACGTTTTGATGATTATCACTTCAATGAAACAATCTTCCCACCATTAGGGGGAGAAAAGTCGTTGCCTGAAGCACGACGAGAAATCACTTGGAATGTTTCGACATTATCTCATCTTAATCCTCGTACAAATCAAAGTGAACTGGAAGTTCAGAGGATTATTCATTTGCAAGGTATTACAAATCAATTACCGGATGTATTCACTGACACTAAGAAAATAGTGAAATCTCACATCCCAGGTGCTAACAATCCAGCATAGATTGAAGTCCCTGAAGGACAATTAATTAATATAGCAGCAAATGAATCTAAGACATGCCTAAAGCGTGGAAGACCTGTCGGTGCTAAAGACAAAATTCCCCGAAAGAGGAAAATACAAGAAAAGCAAGTTGCAGCCCCTGAAGAGGCTATACCCATGAAATAGGCAACAAACATAATTAATCTATCCAAAGATTGTACACATAAATCTCCTGAAAATGAACCTCCTGAAGAGGGAACTCCTGAAGAGTTATCCCCGAAAGAGGAGCAGGTACCTGAAAATGATGAGATCTCAATACATTATGTAAGTACAGGAGAAATATGAGATAGAAATAAAATTGTTGTCGACAACATATTTTCATATAAAGTTGCTCTTGACATTACCAGAAGTAATGATCATGAAATTGAACCACAAACTGTCGAACAATGTCGACGTAGAAATGATTGGTCAAAGTGGAAAGAAGCAATTCAGGCAGAACTAAACTCACTATGAAAACATGAAGTATTTGGACCTATAGTCCAAACACCTGAAGGTGTAATGCCTATTGGATATAAGTGGGTATTTGTACGAAAGCGTAATGAGAAAAATGAAATCATAAGGTACAAAGCGCGACTTGTGGCACAAGGTTTCTCGTAGAAACCTGGCATTGATTATGAAGAAACATATTTTCCTGTAATGGATGCAATTACATTTAGATTTTTTATTAGCTTGGTAGTTACAGAAAATTTAGATATGCGTTTAATGGATGTTGTTACAGCATATCTGTATGGGTCATTGCATAATGAGATATACATGAAAATCCCTGAAGGATATAAAATGCCTGAAGCATATAATTCAAAATCCCGAAACATGTATTCTATCAAGTTACAAAGATCTTTATATGCTTTAAAGCAATCCAGTCGCATGTGGTACAATCGACTTAGTGAGTATCTATTGAAAGAAGGATTTGAGAATAATCCTATTTGTCCATGTGTTTTTATTAAAAAATCAGAATCCGGATTTGCTATTGTCACGGTGTATGTTGACGATTTAAATCTTGTGGGAACTCCTGAAGAGCTCACAAAAACCGCTGATTACTTAAAGAATGAGTTTGAGATGAAGGATCTCGGTAAAACAAAATTTTGTCTTGGCTTACAAATTGAACACCTTCCAGATGGTATTCTTACTCATCAGTCAATATACACAAAGAAAGTCCTGAAGCACTTTCACATGGATAAAGCTCATCCTTTGAGCACTCCAATGGTTGTTTGATCACTTGATGTCAAGAAAGATCCTTTTCGCCCTCAAGAAGTGCGAAGAAACTCTTGGTCCTGAAGTACCATACCTCAGTGCAATCGGTGCTTTGATGTACCTTGCAAATTGCACACGACCTGACATAGCTTTTTCGGTCAATTTACTGGCAAGGTATAATTCCGCACCAACTTTGAGACATTGGAATGAGGTTAAGCATGTATTGCGTTACCTCCGTGGAACGACTGACATGAGATTATTTTATCCAAATAAATCAAATCCACAGTTAATTGGATATGCAGATGCTGGTTATCTTTCTGATCCACACAAAGGCTGATCACAAACAGGGTATTTGTTTACTTATGGCAACACTGCTATTTCATGGAGATCTGTTAAGCAAACTATATCTGCCACCTCCTCAAATCATTCAGAGATTATCGCAATTCATGAAGTAAGTTGTGAATGCGTTTGGCTAAGATCGGTAATTCAACATATTCGAGAAAAGTGTGGATTATCCTCAATCAAAGATAACCCGACAATACTATATGAAGACAATGCTGCTTGTTTCACTCAAATTAGAGGAGGCTATATTAAAGGTGATAGAACCAAGCATATTTCACCAAAATTCTTTTATACACATGAGCTCCAGAAGAGCGGTGACATTGATGTTAAGCAGATACGATCAAGTGAAAATTTGGCAGATATATTCACTAAGTCATTACCGACTACAACTTTCAAGAAGATAGTTCACAGCATTGGCATGCGTCGACTTAAGGATCTTCTAATTTTGGACAATTGAAACTCTATGCATTCATGAGGGGGAGTAAAATTTTTTGAAGAATATGTGCTGATTGTACTCTTTTTCCTTCGCTAAGGTTTTTTCCCACAAGGTTTTCCTTTGCAAGGTTTTAATGAGGCAATCCTAAGGTACTCAAAGAAACACAAGAATACTATACTCTTTTTCCTTCGCCATTGGTTTTGATCCCATTGGGTTTTTCCTTGGCAAGGTTTTAATGAGGCATATTCTTAGTAAATGGTCATCCAAGGGGGAGTGTTATGAATATTAATGATGACGTTAGTTTTTATCAATTAAAGATTAAGGTTATAACTTATAGCCTTAATACTTGAGAAGTAACTCCACACTTTGAAAACTATATATACATATGTAATCTCCTCTATAAAGTGTGAACAAAACTATTACATATACAATTAGTTATATACATCATGTGGATGACCACTTAAAGATATATTCTCATTATCATACTATTTTCTTTATTTTATAACACGTCTTCCTTTAACTTTACTTAATTTTTAAATTAAAAATTCCGTTTTGAGACATTTAACTACAACCAACTTTGCAGCGAAAGGGGAAAAAATATTGAAAACAAATGAAAGTTAAAAGGACTTAAATGAAAAAAAAAAAAAAAAAAAAAAAGGCCAAAAGTTAGAGAGTTTGATTTGCAATTTAAGGTTTTTCTTTATGCTAACTTTGGTATTTAAAACTCTTTGAGCACTTGCTGGTCCTATACACATGGGATAATAGAAAAAGATATTAAGTCAAAGATAAGTATGGGAGATTTGAACCCAAGACCTCATGGATTTCATAGATCTCATGAGCTCTTAAGAATCAATATGTCAACCCATTAGGGTTCTTTCAATTCTTTAGTTACCCCCCAAAAAAAAAAAAAAAAAAAAAAAAAAAAAAAAAAAAAAAA
>BKZX01030281.1:1018-19583 GCA_014362285.1 Fagus crenata | reverse complement strand
AAAAAAAAAAAAAAAAAAAAAAAAAAAAAAAAAAAAAAGCTATTATCTATAGTCATATGTTGCTACTATTTTGGAAAGATCAAAAAACCCATAACATAAACCTGTGATTTTCTAATGTATATGGTCTACTTGGAGGAGCATGAGTATGTTAGATTAACGCATGATCCAACAATGTTTCCGGAGACCTTATGGATGCCATGCATGATGAAATGTCAACTGGCATTGATGTGTTGCAATAATATGTGGGATTTGGTTGTATTGCCAAAGGGAGGAATTGATTATAAAGATACATTCTCATCTGTTTCTACCAAGGACAATTTTCGGATGGATGTTAAGAGTTCAGACAACTTTTTCTTAATAGGAATCCATATGAAGATGTACACATGATGCAACCCAATAGTTTTCAAGTGTCTGAAAAAGAACGCATAGTATGCAAACTTAAGAAATCAATTTATGGGCTTAAGGAGGCATCAAGATAGTGGTAGTTGAAGTTTAATGAGGTTGTTGCCTCTTGTGGTTTTAAGGAGAACAGTTTTGATGAATGCATAGACTTGAGGGTTAGTGGGAGAAAATATATTTTGCTTATGCTTTATGTGGATGATAAATTGTTCACGACGAATGACACTAAGCACTTGCTTGAGACAAATCATATGTTATTTTCTCATTTTGACATGTGGGATCATGGACAACGCTCTTATGTATTAGGCATACAGATTCTTAGTGACACATCTAATAGTATCCTTGGATTATCATAGGAAGCCTACATTAACTGTGTTTTACGTAGGTCCAATATGCAATCTTGTTCTCCTAGAAAAGCACCTATTGTGAAAGGTGATAAACTCTCTAAATCTCAGTACCCTCCATAATGATAGAGCGAGAAACTTAGATGCAAGTGGTCCCATGTGCATCAGTTGTGGTAGTTTGATGCATGCTCAAGTATGTACAAGATTAACAAAAGGTGGAGGGGAGAAACTCAGATTCCCATTCCTGGCCAGAATGGAGGAGAAGGCCCTCGCAATGAGGAAGGTGGAAACTAGAATCAAGATCAAAATGATGAAGGAAGTTCAGCCAATCAAAATCAAAATGATGAAGCAAGTGTCCATGAAGCATATGCATTAGAAGCACATGTACGAACGACAAAAAATACTTGTATAAAAAGCAAGTATATACAAAATACATGCATAAGAAGCATGTGTATCACCATCAACTGACGATAAAAAGCACTTGCATAAGAAGCATGTGTATCATCTCGAATGGGCCCCATAAGAAATATATATATATATATATATTATTTTGAGAAATAGTTCAAGTGGTGGCACGTCGTCCGACTGAGGATCCACCGACGCCACTGCATCACCCCCCTCTTTTATCAGCATCATAGAATCGTCGTCTTCATATGGTTGGAAGACATAAAACTCAAAGTCAAGATACTTTCCTTTCGATTGCTTTCTCAACAGTTCAAAACCAGCAAAGAAGTATGTCATGTTGTTATCGTCATACGCATCCAATAGCTTAAACTCTTCCACCGCCGCAATCTTGACTACCTCCATCTGATCGATCAAGACCTTCATTTGGTCAACAGCTTGTTTGCTCTCTTCCAACGCCTTCTTCAAATCCGCACCCTTGGCAAACTAAACGAAGTGCCGCTTCGCGATACGTGCCCAATGAATGGATAACACGTGTCAAAAAGCAAACCGAGCCGTCGGATCAACAATAAATGCGGTTGTCAAGATTCATCAACACATTTTCCGAAACCTCTTAATATTCCAATCGTCGTCCAAACATAACCACGTTGGAATAAGGGGCATCTGATACGTCCATAACATTCGTCCACCCAACCGAAGATACTGGAAGACACTATGCTCTTCCATCACCCAAACAAAGAATATAGAATGACGATGCTTGGAAGACACTACGCTCTTCCATCGCCCAAACAAAGAATAGAGAATGACGACATTTGTCCTTGCTAAGTGTATCTGAGCTGTTCGCATGATCCATTAATAGAGGTTGGTAGGTCAAAAATATCCATTTACGTGATGGATGAGCCTATCCTCTTCCATCGCCCAAACCAAGCATATGGAAGGACGACTTGAACAGTCGTCCAGACAAGTAAAGCCAAAACCACCCATGTGTTCCGTTACTAAAAGGATTTTATATCCGAGTTAATGAAGAGAACCGTTACCAAACGACCCATTAAAAACAATATCTCAAGATATTGTAACAGCCATCATTAAAGCCCCTCATTCAAGTCCAATAAAGACTGAAATAAAGGAGAGCACAACGGCTACTTACTGGGGGCATCTATATAAACCTCAGAACAGAAAGACACAAGGTACGCAGAATACTGGCCAAACATTCAATCATATTTGTTGATTAGTCTCTGCAAATCACTGACAAAGGCATCGGAGGAACTTTGGCCGGCACCCCACCGGTGTTCCCCTGTTGTTTTATCCTTTTTGTTCTTTCAGGTCTTCCATCCGAGAGGTTATACGTCGGACGACCATACTGATCTTGCACATCATTAGTTGCTAGGTCTTCCATCCGAGAGGTTATACGTCAGACGACCGTGCTGATTTCAGACATCATCATTTAAGACGCATATTTATGGTTATATAGATCTTTATGTTTAGCTATATTTCATAAGTTCAATTAAGATTAACAAATACTTAAGCGTCAATCAATACATGTATACTTTATATTTTGATGTACTAACAAAAGGTTTACATTTATTGGAATGCAAGTTGAACTCAGTATTATACTCTAAAAAATATCAAACTCATTTATTTAAATATTTTAGTTTAAATTGTCTCTCCCATTATGTTTATCTAATTTATTGTATGTATATATATATATATATATATATTTGTTTCAATCTATATAGACAAGTACAAACTTAAAGTCACTCTAAGAACCAAAAATAAAAAAGAAAAGAAAAAAAGATTTCAGATAAGTATAGTTCATTATTATAGTTTTCTGAATATTGTTATTCTTGTGTTTTTTTTTTTTTCTTCTTATTTTTTAATGTGGGTTTTGCTATAATATTAAATATCTTTTTTTGGAACTTTCTACACAAAAATGTGAGGTTGGAGTATAACACTTTTACTTTTTAGAGAGGATGGAGTGGGTAGAGTTTTGATTACGTTCTCGGGTAACATAGCTATAGGTACTGATGTCTTTGGCACATATCACGTAGTTGTTGCTATTTTAATATTGGCATTTTGAGAAAACGCTAAGTGGTTCTTTTTTCAACTCCTATTAAGTTTTTTTCTTTTCCTTTTTAAATGCAAAATAAAAACAAAAATATATTAAAACAAATCTTCAAATTATTCTACATTTAAATGATAATGACGTTGATTCTGTGATATTTAATTAGGCCAAAA
Source organism: Fagus crenata (assembly GCA_014362285.1). Taxonomy (NCBI): domain Eukaryota; kingdom Viridiplantae; phylum Streptophyta; class Magnoliopsida; order Fagales; family Fagaceae; genus Fagus; species Fagus crenata. The sequence continues at coordinate 16,203 of BKZX01030281.1, read as the reverse complement.
TACATTGTTAGTCCCTAAAATTTACTTAGTAAGTGCTATTAGTCCCTAAAATTTGAAATGAACACTGTTAATTCTTAAATTTTAAAAATTAATTGTTATTAGTCACTCCATCCAATTTCATTAATTTTTTGCTTAAATGGCTAACGGAAAGATGACGTAACATATTTTTAAATGTAAAAAAAATAAAAAATAAAAAAAATCTAGATACATTGAGCACGTCATTTTTTGAGGCCCTAACAATTAAAGACAATAAAATAATTAAAGCAAGCACCTTCACGGATTTCATCTCATCCAGCGCAGCAATGGTGTCCATATCCTGAACTCTCTTTTACCTCATTCTCTTCATGCCATGGTTCAAAATGTATGTTAGCATTAGACTCAAAAACATTGTCCGAATTTTGTGTGTCTGTCTTTATCGAAAGCTTAGCAGAGCATTTCGTAAATTTGAAGTGGAACTGGGAGATTTGAATTCCCAAATAACGCCAGCGCAGATTGCAAGTTCTAGTTGAGACTATCTATACTATAATGTAAAATTGAAGCTTTTTGACTTTTGGTTGACCTCATCATATTGCGCCACATAAGTTTTTGAAATCTCACAATTTTACACATTATTATTTTAATATATATTTTCTAATTGAATTTAAATTTTATTCTATTATTAAACATTCCATTAGAATTTTGACACATCATATTTTCTTTAATATAAGAATATATTATTCCATATATAAAATACAATCATAATTAATCTAATATTATTAAGAGGATTTATGTCCTCATGTTCACTTTAATGTATTGTCAAAAATACCCCTCACATCTTCTTATATTTCTAATTTAATCAGTAACTTCAACCTAATATTAATTAATCTAATACTATTCCCAATAAAATTGAAGCTCAGGTTTGTTACTTCACCAATTTTGCCTTTGTGGAGCAGTGGTTGCTTTTAGTTGAGTTAATAATTCCATGAAACAACGAGGAACTTTGATTTGCCCTTTTGAGGAATATCAAAATCTGACTGTTGGTGTCGGCCCATTTATCATGAGAAAAGAAATATAGGCTGGCGGAAGAGATAATGATGGTCCCTCTCCTTTTCGCCGGTGGGTGGTGGTTGCGCCAGTGGTGGAGAAGCTTGATCAGGGTTAGGGCGTTGATTACTAACTAGATCGGTGTATGAGTTAGGATTTAGGAAGGATTGGGTTAGGTCATACACATTTTGCTTAGTTGTAATTTTTAATTAAAAGATAATATGTCAATTAATATTAAAATATGTTATATTATCTTTCCATTAGTCACGTTAGCCAAAAAACTAACGGAGTTGGATGAAAGGACTAATAAGAATCATTTTTTAAATTTTAAGGATCAATAACGCTTATTTTAATTTAGGGACCAATAGCACTCATTGAGTAAACTTTAGACACTAATAGTGTATTTAAGTCTATTTATTTTATAAGACAAATAGCATTTTCCCCCCTTTATCTATTGAGTGAGTTTCAATCCCCTTTTAGGTATTGAATCAAGCAATGTCCTCTTTTATGTATTGGAAACGTGTAAATTAGCCACTGTTAGCATATTCTGTTAAATTTAACAGAAAATTCTTTTTTTTTTTTGTTTAATAATTGTGAAATGCATAAATTAATCTCATTGAAAATGACATATATGCCCTTAATGAACAAATTATTTAATTTTTTAAAATTAAAACAAAACCTTAATCCTAATCTATCTTCTTTCTCACGCACGGCGCCTCCTTCTCCTTTGTTGGAATTTAGACTTACATCGCAAAGCAAATGACATTGAGTGGCAATCTCATCAATTTTTGAGATGCAGATTCGACAATGTAAAAGATTATGTACAAGTGAGTACAACAATGATCATATTAAAATTGATAACGTTTAGCCAAAAAAAAAAATTCAAATAGATAACAATATCCCGGTCATCCTTTTGGTAAATTTTAGGCCAAGACTGGATTATCAGAAGCTTCACTTTTATGCACCTTTAACATTGGCTTCCTCTTCCCTGGCCCAAAACATCCAAGAAGATGTTTCAAACACTGCTTATTATCTCAACAGTGCCTTCATAGGCCCAAAAAGCCTTACTTGGGTTTTGGCCATTCTTAACTGGGTAAGAAGGTTTGTGAAAAAGTTTTTCCTGGTTAGATGAGAATTTGATCTATGAATTCTGAATTCTGATTTTTTTTTTAATAGTTTGTGTGCAATGAAGGACATAATAGACATTTCAATATGTCCGTGAGGGTAATTTAGTCAATTTTTCATAGGAGTTAACAGTGTTAACATAAAATTAGATGTTGTGGGGAATTTTCTATTTCTGATACATAAAAGGGGAACATTGCTCTGTTTAATACATATAGGAGGAGATTGAAACACACTCAATAGATAAAAGGGAGAAAGTGTAATTTGCCCTATTATATATATACGCGCACATATGTACTCATTATATAGCCATAATTATGTGATTTATCTATTTTTATGAAATTAATGTTTGATAAAGGTTATATTCACATTGTATAACATTAAAAATCATTGAACCTATGATGTATGGTCCATGATAATTGTTCTTACTATCAGGTCAAGACACCAATTGATTTTGATGTAGGCAAGATTCGAACTTTTGTCCCTTAGTTGACTACAAAAGACTTTACCAATTTTTTTTTTTAAGAAAAAGACTTTACCAATTGAGCTAACTGAAACCTACAATTATGTTCACATGTTAAAAAAAATAACATGTTTGTGGGTGAAATCGTGTTTATGTATAAAACTATGTCATAAGTTCAACAAACAATTGAGATCTATGGCTTGTTGAATCGAGAGAAAAGGAAGCGAGTGAAGATGTAGAATTGTTTGCTTCTTTTTTAAGGTTAAATTATAAATTTCATCATCCTTTAATTTTATTTTTTTAAAATTAAAATTAAAATTAAAAAATAGTTGTTTTAAGACATTTAACTACAACAAACTTAAAAAGGGAAGGAAATAAAAATTTGAAAACAAATGAAAGTTAAAAAACTAGAATGGAAAAAAGGAAAAAAGGAAAAAAATAAATAAAAAATAAAAAATAAAAGGGTAAAGTTAGAGGGCTAACTTGAAAATAGACCAAAGTTAAAGAGTTTGATTTGTAATTTAACGTTGATATGGATACCATATTCGAATTTAGGATCTTATGGATCTCATTGATCTCACGAGACCTTAAGAACCAATATACAAACCTATTGGTATTCTTTTCAATTTTTTGGTAATTACCCCCAAAAAAAAAATGTTATTATCAATAGTCACATTCTTAAAAGTGAGTAAGATATTGAAAGAAATTAATTATGGAGTAAAGAAATTTTTATGGCTATATTTTATTTATAAATTTTTTTCTATTGTAAAATTTTAAAGTAATTTCAGAAATAATTTAAAGGTTTCAAGTGGGGCATGATTGTTAAAATCACGATCAGTATTATTCAATGATGGGGATCATATTAGGAGTTTTATTTAGTAGGATTAAGGTATGAACTATATCCAAATAATAGGATCACAATCCAACTCGAAATTTTGTAACAAATTCATCACTTCGTTGTGAAAAATCCAAAACTCCAACCGAGATATTAAATACTAAAAGTTTTTGCTAGCTCCAATTATCACTAGCCATTAAGCCAGTCAAAGTTAGGGGCATAGGCGAGCCATGGCCTCTCCTAGTTTTTTAAATTTTCCATTAACAATAGTATATTAGTATTTTTTTTTTTTAATATATGATAGAAATTCTAATTTAAACTCACACACACGTATATTTGAAGACCCCAGGGATTGAATCCACACTCTCATAGAGGAATGAGGCTTTTTTAGGAATGGGGATTACATGAAATTTATTTTTAGATTAACAATAGTATATTAGTATGAAATTTATTTTTCAATTACATGAAAATTTACTAATTGGACCGTAGAAAATTTTTTCGGCTCTAGTACCCAAGACGAGGACTCTCTCTCCATTAAGTTCTTTGTAAACCATCTTGTAAATGTATAGTCTTGTTACACTCTTATAAAAATCTTTTCGTGCAATAAAATAGAAGTTTCATTCAAATCTTCTCCTTTTAAACTTTTTCCAAATCCAAAGTCTCTTGCCTAGATTTAATTTTGTTTAATCATCATAGAAAGTCGCGTAATAAGAATGCCTGCAGCTTAGGGCATGAATAAGTAGTAGCAAGATAAATGTACTTATGTACGCAAGGATTTAATACTTACTCAATTTTCATCATCTAATTTCTACCTTTGCGAAATTCTCTTGTATCCCATTCTAATTTTTTAAGGCTTTGTTGGCTCTATTTAAAATTATTTCATATATGATTAAGTGGCCTAACAAGTGGCCAAATGAAATATTCACAAGTGGATAAGAAAAAAAAAGTTACTTCGAGCTGTTGCTTTAGGGGCTAGTGGATAGTTTCTAACAGTTAAGGAACATGGGGATAGTTCCCAGCAATTGTTAAAGTGCAAGGTTTGATAAGTTGGATGAAAATATTCAAGCATTGATTCATACCATGCAAAATATTCCAAATAAAATAGTTCGGGGCATCAAACTAGACTTGCTAGATTTGATTTCCTTGATTAAATTCTTCAAGCAATGAACACCCCGAACCTAAAATATGAGCTGGGCACTTGACTAAGACCTCACACTTATAAGGATTTACCTTATAAGTATGCAAGGCCTTATTAAAGTTCAATAATTATTCTCTAAAAGGGTTTTAGTACCATCCTTTTGGGAGTTGTAATATTTTTTTAATAATTTAATTAATTAGCAATTCATACCATCCTTTTGAATAGGATGCTCCGTGAAACATATGAATTTAGTCCAAGTAAGTCTTCGTAGTCTAATATATATAATTTTTTAAGGACAATTTTTTATTATTGTTTATTAATCAAAATAAATAAAAAATAACCTTTGGTATACGGTTTGTTGTTGTTTTCATCCAAATCTATGTGGAGTCCTACTTCAAATAGAAGTCTTTAATTATTGCATAAATTAGTTAGGTGTAAATTGTGAAAAAAAAAAAAACCTTCCCACATAGCATTTTTTAATGAATTTATTTTTATTAGTTTCTTTTGTGTAAAAAACAAATTGGTAAAAATAGGTTATTGACAACCATTATACATAAACTAATTTAGTGAAAAAAAAATTACAAAATAAGATAATCATGATGTGAAATTTGTATGATAAAAGTCATATTGTGCAAAGAGATCATTACCATGAAAAAAAAAAATAAGATTGAATCAAATAAATACGGTAAAAATGTATAGTCCTAATTCAAATAGAATTCTTTAATCATTGTATAAATTAGCTATGTGTAAAATGTGAAAAAATAAAATGAGAAATTCAGAAGAATAAATCATCCAGTGTAAAATGGAATTAACTAATTTTCAAATTTTCAAAATGTAGATTTTGAAAAAAATAAATAAATTGATAAAATGTATATAAAAAAACCCTAATAAATACCTCACAAAAAATAACCGAAACACATAAAAGTAGATCCAATAATGAAATATAGATTTAAAAAATAAAAAAACCAAATGTAGATTAAAAATCCAAACAGAAAACCATATAAAGAGAAAATCAGATCCAATCTTCAAAACTATATTTGACTTTTGGTATATGCACCGTGGGCGATTTTGAAGAAAAAAAAGGACAACATTTTATGCTACAAAAAATATCTCAATTGTATAGTTCTTAAATGAATTGAAAATTAAGGGAACCCATCATTCTTCAAGATATATATCTTGATTGTTATTTTTTATTTTGTTCCATGGCTATAACTAAATGTGCTCTCATTGATTTCTTTGTAATGTTATAGGGGAATTTTTGTCAGCAACAAGGGCCATAGTAATGGAGAGAAGTGAAAATAAAGCAGGACAATCTTGCATTTTTATCTTCCTTATCTTTGTGGCTGTAGTAGCAATCAATGGAAATAGAAAAGACAAATATGTAGTGAATTGGGCACTTAAAAAGTTTGTCCCTAATTTAAAAGTACTAAATAGAATTTGTAAGATACATGATATTATAATGTAATGGTATTGTTATTATTCTTAATTTTATGTACAGGTTTTAATCAATACATGAATGGATATTATTTAATCCATTTTGTAGGTATATACATCTTCAACCACAGCTTCCAAATGATGACCATCCATCATCCATGTCAATGATTTGTAACACCAACTGCGGTTGTGCGACTTCAGTGTTAGATTATGAACTTGGTGGATCTTTAGACTAGCATTATTGGGTTGTACACTGAAAAACAATATTTCTGGGTTGGGACCATTTTATTTTTATTTTTTATTGGGTTCTTGTATTTTCATGTCACTCATGGAAGCAATGTTAAGTTGGACTTTCATGTTAACAAACAAAAAAAAAAAAAAAAAGATGCAAAACAAATGCACAATTCTTAAACACGCAAACATCAATATTGATGACACAAAACTCAAATAAAAATAGTATACAACAAGCCATGAAGGAGTCTCTCACACACATGTTAAAAATTGAAGACAACCAAAGAAATTAAAGCTTACCTCATGTTATTGTTGTTCAAGTAATCTACAAAGTAAAGGCCAGAATTAAGAGAGAATTATTCTAATTCATGGCCCACACCTTTTTGAAAACCCTTTACAAACTTCTTTTTAAAAGGTTATACAAGAGACCCTTAAAAATTAATTTTAAGTGACTGAGCATGTGTAACGCATGTAAAGAGGTTATTTGCATTTATTTTAAGGGGGAAAAAAGATAAATAAGAAAATTCACTCAGTAAAGAATATTGCAGAGCAAGATTGAAGAAAGAGAAAAATATCTCTTTGTTATTACTGTGTTAATTTATCTGTACAGACAAAAACCAGCTTATATACATAAATGGAAAAGCTTAAACGTGTAACAGATGGGAATGGTTTGGCTCCAGTGCTCTAGTGCACTGGAGCCGCTGCGATGCGGACACGTGGCCAAAACTGGACACGTGTCACGCTTGCAACGGCTCCAGTGCACTGGAGCACTGGAGGCAAGCCGGATCTGTAACACATATGCTTATATAACTAACAACTTCATAACAGCCTCCACTACCAATTAACTAACAACACTAACAGACAGTACTAATAGCTTCTAGGATCTTCCACTAACTAATGGTATCAAAAAAAAAAAAAAAAAAAAAAAAAAAAAAAAAAAACTAATGGTAAAACAAGCAATATGTACATTACACGTGTAGCTCACCGTTTTAGCAAGAACATAATGAAACGGTGCGTTCCAACACTTCGGTGGAATGAGAAGAACTTTAGGCTTCATTTGAAAGTTTAAAAGGGAATGAAATGAATAAATTTTAAAGGAATGAAGGAATGGAATGGAATATGTTTAATGAATAGAAATGAATGGAATGGAATAAAACAGAATATAATAGAATGGAACTAAGTAATCTTATTTGGATGTTTTAAAATAAAGGAATAGAATGGAATGAAAGATAAGTAACATTGTTTAGGAGTAATATTAGAATGAATGAAAATGAATCATTTTATAACAATTTTACTACTATACCCTTCATTTTAATTTAGTTTAGACACAGTGAGAATAGTGATGTAGATTTACCATACAACAGTATACTCCTGACAACTACTTTAGTCCATTGAATTTATATTGGGATTATACAAAATTCCAATATAATCCAAAGATATTTAAAAAAAAAAAAAAAAAACTATTGAATCTCTATATCAACTAGTAACTATTGCTTTAACATCATATATAACCTTAGTCTTTGTGAACACAATAATACATAACATAATGAATATAAACTCATGTTAACTAAAAAAGACAGAAAACAAACATGATATATATATATATATATTTGTTAATTTTGCTATTGTGTTGATGGTATCCAAAAAAAAAAAAGAAAAGAGAAAAAGCTCTCAGGTTTGAGATGAAAGCGATAGCACAAGAAGATGTAAGAAGATGGAGGTAAGGAATGAGGGATAATCTAGGATTTAAAATATATATATATATATATATATATTAAGGGCATTTTGGGAGTTTTGGTGAAACATTCATTAAAAAAAAAATTCATTCCCTTCTATTCCTCCCAATTTTAGGGGGAATGAAAATTTGGGGTGTGGAGGGAATATGGAGGAATGAGTGTTCTATTTCATTCCCTTCACTTAAACTTCCAAACAAGGGAATGATTTTTCCATTCCCTCCCATTCCCTCATACTTAAGCTTCCAAATAGGAGAAAGGAAATAATATTCTTAATATATATATATATATTTTCATTCCATTCTACTCCTTTCCCCCCTCGCAAACAGAGTGTTAGTGAAATGATGTGTGGAAGGTTTATTTAATGAAACAGTGAGTTTAGCTTCTATCCATGAGCTCGAGGTTCCTTATGCAAATATCAGTCTGTGAGAAATGAAGTTTGAAGCTCAAGTTGGTATATCATCTTTGATATGCCCCTTCAAGTTAGAGTGTCGATATTCAACACACCCATCTTGGAAAGAAAAGAAGAACAAGGAACAAAACCAAGAGGCTTGGTGAAGAGGTTTGCAAGTTGATGAGCTGAAGTAACATGGAGGGTTTTAAGTGTACCATCTTGAATTTTATCAACGACAAAATGACAATTTACCTCAATGTGTTTAGTACACTCATGAAAAATTGGGTTAACAGCAATGTGAAGTGTAGCTTGATTATCATAGAAGAGATTAGTTGCTATAGGATGTGAAATGTGTAATTCTTGAAGAAAAGCAAGAAGCCAAGTGAGCTTACATGTAGTGATTGCCATTGCTTTGTACTCAACTTTAACAGGTTGCTTCTTGGAACGTCAGGAAATGAGAGAATCACCCATGTTGCTTTGTACTCAGCTTTAATGTGTACTTTTAATCAGATGACCTATTTAATAAGTCATGTTACTTGTTTAAATAATACACGTGGATGATCTTATGAGTTGCCACATAGTTGATTTGTAGCCCAGGACTACAAATTGGTTTGTAGCTAAACTCTGTCCTAAATAAACTATCCACATGTATTATTTAGGGTAAAGTCCACTTTTGACCCCTTAACTTAGGGGGTGTTTTCAATTTGGCCCATTAACTTCAAAAGTTTTCATTTGGACTCTATAAGTCTGTTTAGCGGTCAAATGGACCATTCCGTTTATCTCCGTTAAGTGCCAATTAAGCACCCAATCATGTGTCCACGTAACCATTTTTTGTCACGCAGTCTTGTCATGTCATATATATTATATAAAAAATTATTAATAATAATAAAATGAAAATAAATATTAAACCAAATTTTAATCCTTCCTTGAATCAATTTCATTAAAAAAAAAAAAAAAAATTTGTAACTTTATTTTATTTTCAATAATTTTTGGATTTTTTAATTAAAAAAATTATTTGATTAATTTTTATTTAAAAATTCTGAATTTAATTAAATATCAATTAAAAAAAATGCTAGCTTGGATGTGTTATATGACATTTAATAGAATCTTGGTAACAAAGTTGGACTAAAGGATTCTTTTGAAACTACTCAAACCTATAGGGCCTAAAATAAAAACTTTTGAAGTTAAAAGGTCAAAATGAAAACACTCCCTAAGTTAGGAGGCCAAAAGTGAGTTTTAGTCTATTATTTAAAAAAATCACATGACTCATTAAAAATGTCATATGACTAAAAATATACGTAGATGATCTTTTTTAATTAACATGTAGTAGGTTGAACATAAACTATTTCCAACAATATATAAATTACAAAATAAAAAAATAGTACATGAGGAAGTTAAGGGGTCTAACACCCCACTTATTAATAATGCACGTGAATTTAGATAAGAATTCAATATAACCTCTAACATTTTGACATGATTTACAATTGAGAATAAATTGGGTAAGCATGCGGTGTAAAAAGCTAAATTTACAGTCTCTAATATAACATTGCCACATAGATGGTTTACAATAAAATGATAGACATAAAAATTGATATACACAATAACAATCTCATTAAAACCCAAAATATTTCACCATCTGAAAATTGAAAACTGCCTCGCCTCATTGTAGTGTAGAAGTAGCTAGAAGCCAAGAACTGGAATCGGCCATCGGAGCAGCCAAGCATGGTCCTCCATCAACACCGTGGGCCAAGCCAGCAAATTCCAAACCCAAAGAAATGACAAAATCAAAAGGCTTTTGTTTCAACAGTTTCTAAAGACAGAGGAAGGAGGGGTAGAATGAAAAATCAAAAGCATAAATGGACAATAGAGGAAGAAGAAGCTTTACTCGCTATATTTCAAAAAGAAAAAACCATAGCCAAAGAGAACCCACGGGCTGGCCCCGAGGTTTGGTTTGCCCAAACCCGTCCTAATTTTGGTTGTATACTTATTATTAAATATTAAAAAAATAACATAAGAATCCCAATTTTTTATTTTATTTTATTTTTATGCAAAATCAAGTTTACATTGTGCTTTTAGCTTAAATTACATAAAATAAATAAATAAATAAATAAATTGTAATAGAGTTTATGGTGTTTTGTCATACAAAACACAATAAAATTAATACTAATAATAAATTAAAAAGTCATAAAAAAATCATTAAATAAATACAAAACACACTACACGACAATACAAGATAATTACTTGTCCCGTTACCCCCACAAACAAAAGCATATGACCAATGACTACATCCACATGTGTATAAAATTTTCAAACAAATCAATAAAAACAAAGCAAAACACAACACTCCAATCCAAAAAACATAAATAAAAGCATAACACTATTACACTATTTGATTAGTTCACAAAGGCCACAACACAGCACAGGTGCACAATACACTCAACACTCAAATAGATACTCATTTACTCACTACTCTTTTTTCTTTTTCTTTTTTGGTTAAGCATTTTCATAGTAAATGCAATACTCTGTATTTTCTCCCAAAAAAAAAACCAATACTTTGTACAATACTCTTTAACTCACATCACTATATTTAGTCAAAAAGTCACAACACATTCATTTTATCAAATATTCAAAATATCATCATATATTCATAGTATTAATATATATATATATATATATTTTCATTTGTTGCCCTAGGTTGGGGGGTTGCCCAAGCCCAAGGGCTTGTTGGGCTTACCCCAGGGCCGTTCCCGATTACCCATCTTAGAAAATCTACCAGGAGAGAGAGAGAGAGAGAGAGAAAAAAAAAAAAAAAACACCCAAATCGAGCCATTATTTTTTGGTTTAAGTCTTCTTCTAGCTGGAGGACCACCGACGAACTGCAGTAGATTGAGGATGACTCCGACGGCTTATTTTCGTCTCCATCGTTGTCTCCGTGGGGTTCTCTGCTCCAACGAAGTAGGTAGTTTCTGTTTGGTGTTTTGTTTTTAAGAAAAATAAATATTTGAATTATTTTGGGTTTAATGAAATTGTTATAGTGTGTGTTAGTGTCTACCCTTTTACTATAAAATATCTGATGTGGCAGTCTTCTATTATAGGGTGTAAATATATGTATTTACACTGCATCCTTATACAATTTACAAGTCATTTGACACTTGAGTCTTTGACCCAACGGTAGAAGTAAAAGAATATAGTTTGGCTACAAATCAGTTTGTAGCCACCTTGTTACAACTCATTATGTGACAACTAATAAGATCACCCACATGTACTTTTTAGTCACATGATCTATTTAATGAGTTATGTGACTTGTTTAAATAATACATGTGGATGATCTTATAAGTTGCCACGTAGTGGGTTTGTAGCAAGCTGGCTACAAACCAGACTCTGTTTGAAGTTTTATAATGATGCAAGACAACAATGAGAAATAGGATAAATGGAAAAAAGGAAGAGAACAAACAGAATAAACCCTAGAAATCACCACCTAGAATCTGCCTGCAAAACCCTAGGCATCACCACCTTAAGGGTGTCTAGCATCACCACGAAACAAAGAAGAGAGACACATCTCAAATCAAGAAATTTTCATTAATCATCAAGTCCCTTGAAAATGAGTACAAACTTTACTTATATAGGCTATTAAGCCTTAATATAAAAAACCCTAATTCAAATGGGTTCAGCCCAATTATTGGAATTAAAATACTAATAAACTTGATTAGATACTAAGACTTAAAATAAATATACAATCAACTCTAAAATTGAATAAGATAAAAATAAAATAAATATCTTGCTCCCGCATCAAATGACATATACCCAATATAGGGGGCGGACTACAGAGAAAGGAAAGACACATAAAAGAGTGAATATGCAAAACAGAGGTGAACCAGTGAAGTCGCGAAGGGAAGCTAGATCGATGGCGCCAGTGATTGCCAGATTGAAATCAAAGATTGCACAATATATACTCTTGATTTAAATAAAAATAAAAAAAATTGTCGGGGCTAGGGCCCCCTCAATCTTAACGTGGCTCCGTCCCTGGACAAATTAATACATTAACTTGACTTAAATTTTACATGTATATCATACCAAAGAGCATTTGAAAAAATATGAAGTTCAAAATCGCATTCATAACTTATAGATATACTAGTGAGAACCACGACCCGAGGGTCAAATGGGCTTCAAAATGTGACCCAACTAACAATGGACCAACCCTTTAGATTTGAAGGTTGATTGTACATGTAAATGGAGTCACCATTTATTTTAATTATTTGGACAAAATAAGAAATTCCACAATAAAAATAATTCCTCTTTATTCATATTTGAATTTGTACAATTGCTAATGAATTTGTAAAAAGAAAGAATTACATGTAAATTAGTTTCCTAGTTACAGTCTAGTAAAAGGAGAAAGTATTTGTTTTTAAGACACTTTGTAATACGAACCGTCAATTCAAGATTCGGAGGCTTGGTTATAAAATGGGAAGGTGTTAGCACCCCATTTTAGCTGACATACGTCGGTCTTCTAGATTAATATTGGCCAATATTCATATCATGTCAAAGTATATAAACTCATGTTCGCATCAAAATCCAATTTTAATGTTCAAGTTGTTTTTTAATTTATTTCATGTGAAATATCATGTTATAGTCATATAAGCATGATATTTAAAAAAAGAAACAAAACAATCAAATATAAGCAAATATATTTCAGTTTAGAATTTAGACCTGTATGCTTGTATAGCTTGTAAAGAATACCTCAAGATTGCTTGTATAGCTTGAGAAGAATTGCTTGCGTAGCTTGCGAGGAATGCTTGTATGGCTTGGGGTCAAAATGTGATTTTTGGGAAATTTGGGGCCAAAATGTGATTTTGGGAAGTTTTGGGGTCAAAGTGTGATTTTGGGAAAAAATGTGATTTTTGGGAAATTTGAGGCCAAAATGTAATTTTGGAAGTTTGGTGTCAAAGTGTGATTTTGGAAAGTTTTGGGGTCAAAGTGTGATTTTGAGAAGTTTTGGGGTCAAAATGTGATTTTCGAGAAATTTGGCACCAAAGTGGGGTATGGGGAAGTTTGGGACCAAGTTTGGGCTTGGGTTTGGTTAAAAATGGATTGGAATGTCTAAATGGACCGGGTTGGGCTCAAGTAAGAGTTTGGTGTGGGTTAGATTCGGATTGGGCTGCTTAAATGGACACGGGTCGGGCTGACCCGGTCCAATAATCTCTCTAACAAAACCGGGTAGGGTTTATCTCTTTCTCTCTCAAATTAGGTCAGCCGCCCCCCCTCATTTCTCTATCTCATTTTCTCTCCTCAACCTGTGGCCTCTCTCCCTCTCTCATCTCACGCCTCACTCTTAAGCTCCATGGCCGAAGCTCTCAAGCTTGCCACCTCTCAAGGCCGCCGCACCACCATTCATGGTGGTTCTCTCTATTTAGCTCTCTCACCGAAGCTCTAAGGCACCCATTGTCGACACCGGCGGAAAATTTCCAAGTTCTTTTTCATTTTCCTAGATACCGACCCCCATTTGGCGAGTGTGTGTGTGATCTCTATCTCTTTTCCATTTCGAGATATGAGTTGTGTGTGTGTGTGGGAACTTATGTACGTGTGTGCCTGTGAGCACAAATTTGGAGTCGCCACCAACCATGGGAAATTTTAAGGTGTGATTGGGCACCTATGTCTAATAGATTTTAACCTATTTAGACATCTAAAACTAAATGGTCTTGAACCAGAGATAGGTTCGGGGGTTTGCTTATGCGTGGGGAAGGTGTTAGGCACCCCACGACATCCGTTTAAGAAAACGGTTACCTCCTTCCTAATGTTTCCTTTTATTTGCTAAGCCTAAGTTGTTGGTTTTAATTATGAACAAATGTCCCAAATTCGGTCGAGCAATATACCAAAAATGGCAAATGCAATTTAACCTCATTTGGTTTTGATAAGACTCTTTATTTCACCGTCCCTTTTTATCTTTGTATCTTTTAAATTTCCGGGCATTTTGGTGGTAGGATGTACTTGAAATCCTAACACCTAGTGCCGGGACAAACAATTAATGTTTTTGGTGCCATATTCGGGATCTCTTTACCCTTGATTTCCAAGAGTAAAGCGGTCCGTCAAATGACGGGGTTTTGGGTGATTAATTCACACTTCGGGGAATTTTAGTCCATGATCCTATGGGAGTTAGAGCGTGTAGAATCCCTTACACGAAAGCACGTACCAGCCACGCCCCCGTGTAAAGGACTCATACCTTCGTTTCTAACGCCCACATTACCATGTTTATTCTTTTTAATTTTTCATGGCAAAGTGTATTTTAATCACATTTTTATATCAAAGCGATAAACACTCAAACAAGTAATCACGGCATGTTCGCAGCACATAAATTACAAGAACGAGTACGAAGACAAATAAAATGTTCAAACAAGTAATCACGGCATGTTCGCAGCACATAAATCACAAGTATGACATAATATGGGATGATCATGGTATGTTAGCGGTACGTCAATCATAAGTATGAAATGACATAAATGCAACATTTATTTGAAATGGCAAGGTGCAATTCACGACAATTTTTAGGGAAAGGGTCAAGACCTCGTGGGGTCGGGATTCGATGCTATTGAAAGACTTACTCGGATCCCGACACCACCATAGGATTTACATGAATAAACCAAATAATCTAAAAAAGAGGGTTTTAATCCCTTTTCGGGCTTACACGAAGGGTTGGCGCTATTGAAAGACTTATCCAAACCTTTGACGCCAAATAGGACTTAGATGAGGAAATCTATTTTGAAAATGGGGTTTCAATGCCTTTTCGGGCTTACATAAGAGGTTGGTGCTATTGAAAG
>BKZX01030274.1:0-11968 GCA_014362285.1 Fagus crenata | reverse complement strand
AAAAAAAAAAAAAAACCCTTAAATTTACTTATTTTAGAGCATTCATATATATTGGCTCAGCCAAAACCAAATTTCAGCTAAAATATGCTTTAAAAAAAAAGCCATTATATTGGATAGATTGGGCTCTATAGTTGAATACTTTGCAATCTTGTCATTTTTTCATTTACACAGCTTATTTGCTTAACAAAATGACTCAATGAAAGAATTAATAGATGATAGTTATATATATATATATATATTTTTTTTTTTATATATTTTGTTTATGCATTTGAGATTGTAATGATTTGGTGTTGTTGATGATTGCTTATGTTGGATACCCCTTGTGAGTGGATAATTAATAGTTTAAGTGGTTAGTGTATTTAACAATAACAATAACAAAAATAGCTCAAATAATTACAGCTGGTTATTAATGAGTCATTTCTTTAGCTAGTCCAATTAGATTTCGTTAAAAAAAAAAAAAAACCCTTAAATTTACTTATTTTAGAGCATTCATATATATTGGCTCAGCCAAAACCAAATTTCAGCTAAAATATGCTTTAAAAAAAAAAAAGCCATTATATTGGATAGATTGGGCTCTATAGTTGAATACTTTGCAATCTTGTCATTTTTTCATTTACACAGCTTATTTGCTTAACAAAATGACTCAATGAAAGAATTAATAGATGATAGTTATATATATATATATATATTTTTTTTTTTTTTGTTTATGCATTTGAGATTGTAATGATTTGGTGTTGTTGATGATTGTTTATGTTGGATACCCCTTGTGAGTGGATAATTAATAGTTTAAGTGATTAGTGTATTTAATTTAATTAATCATAAATTCATAGTTTTGTTTTGTTTTTTTTTATCTGTTTTTCCTCACATTACATGCCGAATAACTTATAGTTTATCATTTATTCTTTTGTTATTACTATGGACAAATTTTAATATGGAAATCACTTGTAGCCTTATTGAGCCATTAATTAATTATTACTTCCTAATGACCCCGTTGCTCATTAATTAATACTTGGTTCCACATGACAAACATCTCAATATTCAATAATTCAATAGAATAATGACTCCTCGTGGAAGACTAAGAACGCTGAAGCTGAACTACTAGAATAATGACACCTTCTATGAATCCCATCAAATGATTGTATAGGTTAGTCCGTATTTTATATTGCAAGCATATAACACCTTCTATGAATCTAGAAACTAACTGATTAATTGGGTGCTACCAAAGTCTTTGTTTATTTTCCTATTGTCCCCTCCCCCTCTTTTTTTTACCAAAATAAATCGTTTCAATAATGTATGGTCTATTTTTTTTTTTTAAATGCTGAAAGCAAAATCCCAACATCCTCATTAACATAAATTCATAAAAAATTTATAACATTAAAAAATATAAGTGTGAGGTTTTCTTTTTAGGTTTGGAGTGGGTGGGAGGATACACCAATTGATAAGTTTACAATTTTTTGAGGAATAAAGAAATATAATTTGTTGCTGAAAGAAGGAATTAAAATAAAAGATGAATTTAACTGAAGAGATCCTGAGTTCTGACCTCTAGATCTAGGTTTTTCGTGGAAACCCAACGTCCCAAAAATCTTAAGTCGACAAATATTTGCAAATTCGCAACATTTATAGGAAAATTTATAAGACTCAACTTACTTTATTCAAAATAACTTAACAACATTTATAGAACTTAGCTTACAAAACAAAAAGGAAAAGACAACCAACATTTGCAAATTCTAAAAAAGACCTGACTAATTAAAAGTCTAAAACCTAGGAGTTACATTAGACCCATTCAACCCACTTTCGTAAGGACTTTTAAAACGATTAAGAGTATACATGAACTCATAAGTCATAATACCAACCGCCTAACACTATTGGACTCCAAATATTGCTCTAGTAGACTCCTATTGTTAATCATCCAGATAACCCACCCAATGGTGTATAGGTAGGACCCTCAACAACTCTTGTAGGTCACATACTTGTTATGTTTGTTTTTCTTCATAAAAGGACATTAGTTTATACTAGTATTATTTTTAAATAGGATAAGAGGATACTAGCTTCTAGTAGTATTTTCTTTTAGGATATAGTTTTCCTCTAACCCGGTTTGGAGGAATTCTCCTTCAACTCACTACGTGTCAATTAAATAGACTATCCACGTATATTATTTGAAAAAGCCACATGACTCATTAAAAATGTCATGTGACTAAAAGTACATGTGAATGGTCTATTTACTTGCCATGTAGTGGGTTGAAGGAGAATTCCTCCAAACCGGGTTAGAGGAAAATTATTTCCTTTCTTTTAATACTACTTTGATATACAGGTTTTTTTTTTTTTTTTTTTTTTTTTTTCACTCCGGCCCCTATGTCATTGGACTTCTTGGATTTTATTGTCATTGCAAATTGAAAAGAAATAAGGTGAGTTTAAGTAATGCCTAACCTGACATAAATAGTAAAAAGTAGAAACCATTAAAAAGTTACTCTAAATCCTTAAAATATCTTATAGAGCCAAAAGCAAAACCAAGGCCAAGCATGCGACAGATCCCATTTCCCTTATAGAATCCAACGGTCAAGATCAACCATTATCATCTAATCCAATACTCAAAAGAATATCCATATGTAAAAAGCTAACCCATGAATTTGGTCCTTAAAATAAATCATCTACTTACATGCTTACACACTCATTGTATCCTCCCCTCTCGCTTGTTGTTGACCATAACCAGACCCTCTCTCTTTCTCTAAAACTCAGGTTCATACTTTCTCTCTTTAAAAGCTTAGATTCCTTTTTTTGTTGTCGTAGGAGTTTGAATAAGTTTTTGGGCAAATTGCATTTTTCCCCCTTTAACTATTGGGTCATCTCAATTCTCCCATTTATCTATAAAACCAAGCGATGTCCTTCCTTATGTATTGAACATATGCAAATCGCCCCCTACCGTCTAATTTATGTTAAATCCAAGCCAAAATAATGGAATATTTTTATAGTATATTAATATGTAATGATAGATTTTGAGTATTATGACTAGAAATTGACAAAATACATAAATGCATTTCATTAATTTTGTTGAAATTTAACATAAAATTAGACAATAGGAGCTATTTGTATATTTTCATTACATAAAGGGGGACATTGCTCGATTTTATAGATAAAATGGAAAATTGAGATGGACGCAATAGTTAAAGGGGGAAATTGCAATTTCCCCTAAGTTTTTTGTTGCACCCAAGGAAGGGTTGGCTTCACCAAATTAAATATTACTTGGTAAAGGCCCCGCTGCTCATAAATTTATAATTGGTTCCACGTGACAAACGTCTTTAGCTCAATATTCAATCCTATTCATTTGTTTTTTGATAATATATTCAATCCTATTCAATACAATAATAATGACTCTGCGTGAAGACTAAGATGCCAACAGAGAAGGCAAAAGGCTTGCACCCAAAGCAATCTTTTGGGCCTGTGGCACCATAACCTGTTGTACTTCTCCTGGAGTTGATCAATCATGAGCACGAAATGGTTGTTATGCAACTTTGCTTCTTCAACACAATATCTTATTGGAAAATTTCATGTAGGGTTATCTTCAAAATAGTTTCCAACAAGAGTTTTGTTGCCTTAAGGGAGAATTGCCTACAATGGAGACCATAGCGTGTAGGTGCATTTAGAAGAAAAAGGTGGACGAATTTGAGGCCTTCCAAGTTCCAACTTTTAAGCATGCCACATCAATGTCAAAAGGATAATACATATATACATGCTATGCAATTATGATTAGAATTATAAGGAGAAGAGCTAATGAGATGGGAGGAAGTGAAACATTGGTTTTCAGATAAATAAAAGTTGAAGTTAAGAAGTTGTACATAAATTTGTAGTAACAAACGGAGTTTGTCAAGAGATGGGATGGTGAAGTGTACCACAATATGAAAGTGTTAAAGAGTGATAGTATGAATACTACCTATAAATTTTTTTTTTTTGTTTTTTTTTTTTTGTAATTTAGTAATTTTTATTGAGAACAAACAAAAAACAAAGGTCAAAGGACCTTACAATAGCCTAAGGAAGGCCTTACCAGAGAGCATCAAAGAGTGTATTAGTCACACCACACAGCTAACTAAGTTATAAGGATATTAGCAGGAAGCAGTCCCCAATTACAACAAAGGGAGCAATTGAGAGCAGATTTGTGGGAACTTAGTAGTGATATCCAACAAAGCTCTGACATCTCTTTTGATGCACTTTAGTAACTGCTCCTCAGTCCAAACTGATCCATTATGCACAATAAAATTCCTTTGTATCCAAACATGGTATATAGAAGACTACCAAGCAATTTTAAAGAAGAAAACTCTCACTCTTCCCTTTCAAATGATCTATTCCCCTTACAACTTAGTCTTTCCATCTATATACAGAATTAGGAAGGCAAAGTTTCATGACAGATAACCAAAGTCTTCTAGTAAAAGGACACTCCAAGAATAGTTGGTTCCTATCTTCAAGACAATTCCTCCAAAACACACAGAGGCAGTCTCCATTGTAGCCCCATTGATAACCTATTTTTGATGGCTAACCATCCTGTAAAAGCATGCTTGGGGATGGTGAGAGAGAACCAGAGGAGCTTCTGACAGTCATCTGATCTAGCAGGCTTCCAAACCCAACACTTATTGTGAAGTACAAATCCACTTTAGCTAGAAACTAACTACCAGTATCATAAATGATCGG
Organism: Fagus crenata; assembly: GCA_014362285.1. Lineage (NCBI taxonomy): Eukaryota > Viridiplantae > Streptophyta > Magnoliopsida > Fagales > Fagaceae > Fagus > Fagus crenata. The sequence goes on along the minus strand of BKZX01030274.1, from coordinate 7,288 downwards.
AAAGAAAAAGTGTGAACTTTTAAATTAAAAAAAAAAGTAATTAAGAAAATTATTTATTATGATGTTAATATGATACTAATCAAATTCATTGTTACTTCAATTTTGAACTCTTTTTAGTAAAAAAAGCCCCAATGACACCAGCATTTATTCAAACCACATTAGAAATAGCAAAGTTGGTTAACATGCTACCACATAACTCTCTGACATTGCTAATTATGGCCTTGCATAGTCCAAAAATAAGAGGCCAGTTTTATTTGACATATCAGCTTCCACACATATGCATACTCGATCAATTCAGTATACTTCTGCTAACAGGAATTGATCATATAAGCCTATTACACCCAAAAGTGGAAGAGACGGATTTGTTCTTTAATCTGAGCAAGTAATTCTGGTATGCAGCCTACCATTGATCACTTGGAATAGTTGTCATTACAAGATTTAGATAAAATTACTACAAGCAATGTCTTTTCATTCCTTATCGTTGCTTCACCGACATTACCTATGGCAATAAAAATGATTTAAGTTTCCAACAAATCAAATGTTATAGCAAAAGTTTTTTTATAATAGAATCATTTACCACCAATAGCAAAGTCTGCTACTATAGAGATGAATAAGAGAAGATACAATTGAAAAACATCTGACTGACTTAAAGTTCTGCAAAGAGATGAATCCACTTATGCTACGCCTTAGTGGTGTGAATTGTTCAAGCAGATAAGCTAACTGAGCTACAGTTGATGTCTTTTTGAAAAAGTAATTCTGGAATGCAGCCTACTATTGATCACCTGGAATAGAAGTTGTCATTACAAACCAGATTTAGATAAAATTACTACGAGCTTTTTATCCCTTATTGTTGCTTCACATCATTACCCATGGTAAAAAAATTATATCAGTTTCCAAAGGATCAATTGTAAAAGCCAAATTGTGCTTATGATTGAATCATTTATTACCAATAGCAAAGCTTGCTATTGGCTAAGGACCAAGAATCTTTCTTCTAAAATCGTTCTTTCTTTCCAGATGTTGGATACAGTTGAGTAGTTAATAAAGCCTGCAAATTTGGGAACAAGGCAGAAAGAAAGGAGAGTAATGAATTTTGCATGCATGTCTATCTCATTACAGAGGACTAGTAGTAGGCACATTCATTGGAATTAAAACTTTGTATATTTATACTTTTGAGTATTGACATAAATGAATGATAATGGAGGCATACAGTGCAAACTATACAAAAGTTCAAAAATGGGGACAAAATATAACTCAAAAGAGAGGAAAACAATGTCAAATTCTCATACTTGAATAATGGAGGTGGGTGGATGGTGAAACTTTCCTCCCTCTCTTGTTGAATATAAAAAGAAGAAGAAGAAGAATATATATAAAGATCCGGTATAGTTACTTCCAAGGGGGCGCAATGCAGAAGGTTTAGGCTGATGCACCAAATCTAAGATTTAAACTTCTGTTTCCCCATAGCAGCTTGCAGTTTTGAAGCATATTTTCTATTGCTCTTACTGATGTTGGAGTAATTTAAAAACCTCATATTGAGGCTAAAATTCTTTAATTGTTAATTGTCCAAAAAATATTGTCTTTTGAATTTTTTTTTTTTTTATTGTAAGTAATTATATTTTATTGAAAGGAGGTTAAGCCATGTTCATGATTATGAACATGAAATAGCCTAAGAATTAGGCAGAAATATGAGCTGAGTTGAGAGAGAGTCTAAAATCTAGGCAAGAATTGCTATGAGTTAAAAGCCCTATGCCTGAGACCAAGATTCTGTTCCCTCCACATATTCATTATTCTAAATTTGTCTCATATCTACATATAGAATCATATAATTGAGAAACTTAACCGAATTTAAACAAAAGAAAAAGGTGGGTATTTTATTAACATAAAAGGACTGAATCTTAAAGGAGAAGTATGAACCTTTAGAAATAGTGGAGTGTATGATCCTTCAAAGATCAAATCAAATCTCAAGGATAAGTGAGCAGTCCCCACCTATTTCCACCTCGAATCATGCTGACAAGTAAGAAAAAAACATAACTACAAAAGTTCCAGTGCTATTTTTTATGCTGGTTTACAGAACACATTATTGGTTTGAATTCACTTGGGTTTTGGTTTCTCCAATTCCAAAGAATAAATTACTTGAAAGTTTTTATTTTTACTTTTTTGTAATTAAATGTATAAAGTGGAATCCATCCGAAACCTAGTGTATTTATGAACACTAAATTTCAAGATGTACTTTCGATCCAATTAAGTTATTGAACAATCATTTAAGAAAGCATAGATATTTCTACGTTAAAATATCTTACAAATTGAACAAAACATGGTACGGTAGAAGGCTAGAAGCAACTAACCTGATTAGTTATCTGAATTGATCTTCCACAACAATGTCACTCCAACATCAGCAAGTGTGATTTTCCAATCTATTTACGAACCTAACTCAATAAACAAAACCAAGTATATCACTTTACCAATTGGATTTTGTGAGACAAAGATTTAATTTATTTGGATCAAGAATCAAATGATGGGTTTATGTATTTATCTTTTCTTCTTCTTTTCCCCTCTTGGTATGTCAAGAAATCATATCTTGAATGACAATTTTTATGAAAAACAAGAAAATTAAAGAAAAGGAAGGTACTTACTACCTAGTTATTGTCTTTTCCCACAATTGCAGAGCCCAAAAATTGTCTATGCTTCAATTACTTCCCAAGGGATTCAATTCCTTATACCTTTTTACTGCATGTGAGATAAATTCAAATGTTTTTTAAGTAGAAGATGGAGTAATTTGAAGATGGAGTAATTTATGCAATCCTCTATAGTGGAGACCAATTTCAAATTTTGAAGGAATATAGAAATTTCACCTTTTATTTGAACCCAAAAGCGCATCTTTTTCTTAGTTCTGAATAACTTCTTCTTGAGAACATTTTTATGAGAAAGCCTTGGTGTTCAGTTCTTCCTTGCCAAATTATTTCCCCAATGCAACAATATTTTCTACTAGGGGCATTCCGAATTTCCTACAAATAACAGATACCAAAAAAAGAAATTATTATAAAACAAGGAACTTGATTTCAATAGAATTGCACTAAGGCCTCACATTTCTTTATAACCCTTTGTTTTTTTCTTAACTGTTATCTCCTTTGACGTGGACACATCAAGTTACTCAAGCAATTTACAGAGCTGATAGGGGCGAATTTGATTAAGGTCAAAGGGTTTAAGTAACCTTTTGCACTCAGTCTTAGAGTCTCAGACTCCGATGTCCCATTATGATCATTTAAGACTACATCATCACTAAACATCTACTACTAACCCCACTTGAGCAAATTGCAAAACAAAGGGTTTTGAACAAAGATTGTAGCTTTTTGCTTACATGGGTTGAATGTTTTGATGTTTTCAATACTATTTTGAATGGGTAGCTCAGAATTTCACAAACTAACCCAACAATCAGAGATTTGGAGTATCTATGAAGCAGAAAGGTGAAATGGCAATGACTCTCTTCAGATTTGGTTTGTTTTTCAATGAAATAAGTGATGAAACTCTAAGAAAAAGTAGTAACATGTACCTGGAGAGAAAGCCTTGGTGTTCAGTTCTTCTTTGCCAAATCATTTCCCCAATGCAACAATATTTTCTACTAGGGGCATTCCGAATTTCCTACAAAACATATATCAAAATAAGAAATTAGTATAAAACAAGGAACTTGATTTCAATAAAATTGCACTAATGCCTGACATTTCTTTATAACCATTTTTCTTTTTAATTTCTTGACTGCTTTCTATAGTTATTTTATTTGTTACCATCAAGCATTACACTTAATTAATTTTTATCAGTAAAATGAATTCCTGGACTTAGTGCATACAAGGTTTCAATTTATATGATTTTTATAGATGTCAAACAAAGGCAAACCGGCTCTCCCATTATATTTCATAATCAAAAGGAAAAGTGACTTTTTAACGACAATCCCTTCTTTCATCTGCATCAACAACCTAGCTATGACCTTAAACTTCCCGGCTTCCCCAAGCTCTTAGAGGTCAAAGGGTTTAAATAACCATTCACACTCAGTCTCAGACTTTGATGACCCATTACAATCATTTAAGTTTTGAACACTACTACGCCCACTTAAGTTTTGATCTTTTCAACTTTATTTTGAATGGGTAGCTCAGAATTTTCACAAACTAACCCAATAATCAGAGATTTGGAGTACCTATGAAGCAAAAGGAAAAATAGAAATGACCCTTCTTCAGATTTGGTTTGTTTCTCACTGAAATGAGTGATGAAACTCTAAGAAAGAAGTAACACGTACCTGGAGAGAAAGAGTGAGAAAACCATGGATGAGCAACAGAGAAATCAGAGCTTGGCTGCGCATGTGATCTCCTCTATTGGCTGCGGACATTATGAAATACCTGGGCCCCCAAACTTCGGTCTTCAATCCAATCAATCTACAGAGTTCAGGATTTTAAACTTAAGGAAAAGAGCATACAACAAAGTTTTCCAATGCTCTGTTTAAAAAAAAAAAAATACTCCTTTTTAATTTTTGGTTTCTCCAATTCCAAATAATAAATTATTTAAAATTTAATATTTCAATTCATCTTAATTTTTTATTTTATTTTATGATTTGAATGTAGAAAGTGGAATCCACCAAAAATTTAGTGCATTTCTATACTCTAATAAATTTCAAGCTGTGCTTTTAATCTGATTAAGCTACAAAACAATCATTTAGTAAAGCGTAAAGATTTTTCCTTTAAAATATCCTACATTTTGAACAAAAAAGAATTTCAGCAACTGAATACCAAATTAGTTACCTGAATTTATCTTGTACCACAATCGAACAAATTGATTTTTGCTTTAAAATATCAGACAAATTGAACAATGCCACTCCAATCTGTTTAGGCACCTAGATCAATAAACAAGCCAAGTATATCACCCAAGTGCCCAACCAATTGGATTTTGAGATACATAAATAGAAATTATTTTGAGATAAATTCAAATGTTTTTCAGTACAAGACCCAAGGAAGAGAAAGAAGTGTCTACAAAGAAATTGGGATTACACATACCTGCAAATTTGAAGATGGAGCAATTTTCGGCAATCCTCTCCCTCTTTCCCTGCCACCCATTTATTTACTGCTTTGAAATTTTCTACATATTAAATTGCAAATAAATTTCCCAAAACATTAGCATATTGAAGAAGATAAAGGAGTTGGCGTAAAAAGAAAAAAGAAATTGTCTGCATAGAAAGGGCACGTTGACGTACCTGCCCAAAGAAGCGGAGAACATATTGATGGCTGAACTAGAGTTAATCCTTAATCAATATATTCAAAATCTGGGATGTGAGCAATCTTATGCCAATCCTCGCCAATTCCCACCTGGTATCTTTCCTTCAAATGGGGACATTTGCGGATTGTCAGAGTTTGTAAAGAGGTGAGGTTGTCGATCCCTTCAAGAAGTGAGGTCAGATTTGGGCATTCTTCAATGTAAAACTCTCGAATTGAAGTGAGATTGCTAATTTCTTCAGGAAGTGAGGTCAGATTGGGGCAATCGTTAATTTCAAGGCTCAGAAGTGATGTGAGACTGCCGATTTCTTCAGGAAGTGAGGTCAGATTAGGGCAATCGTAAATTTCAATGCTCTGAAGTGATGTGAGGTTGCCGATTCCTTCAGGAAGTGTGGTCAGATTGGGGCAAAGGTAAATATCAAGTCTCTTAAGTGAAGTGACGTTGTCGATCCATTTGGGTAAAGTAATCAAGCGGTGAACCCCTGAAATCTTGAGCTTTTGTAGAGTGGTAACGCATTGTGTGCCATCATCACTCTCCTCACTGCACAGATCAAGCTCTTCGCACTTCTCAATAACCAGCACTTTAAGGGAGGTGAGATGTTGCATAAATCGAGGTAGAGATTTTAGTCTAGGGCACTCCCAAATCTTTAGATACTCTAGAGAAGCCAGGTTCTGCAACAACTCCTCTGGAAGAGACTCAACGTCTTGTATACCCCACAAAGTCAGAGACTTTAATTTGGAGAAAGGAGGGGAGGAGGACGAAGAGGATGGAAGTGAAGAAGTTGTTGACATATTCATCGTCATCGCCACTGTATCTTGCAAGGGCTTGAAGCTGGTATTCATCAGTTCTAGATTTTCTTCAAGATATGGATATAGCGGCATGCAAGTTAGATTATTGCAATTCGTAATATCCAAATAAGAAAGACAAGGAAATGAAGGTAATGATGGATGCTTCTGATATTGATCGCTTAATATTGATGTTGTTGTTGCCGCATCCACAATATTACTTCTCCACCATCCCTTTAGATCAGGGCAATTCCAAAGTGTGAGTGACTTTAGGGATGGGAAAAATGTTGTTGAAGCAGAGACCTCATCACTGATTTCTCGGTCTGATATGTATTCCAGACCAGTCATATTTTTAAGAAAAAGTTCATGGAGAGACAGAAGTTGATACAATGGTGGTAGATGTTGGCACATTGAATTTGATATTTCTAAATTAACAAGACTAGTCACAGAAGGAAGCCACCTCGGAAAACTCACACCCCGATATCCTTCCACGTTCAACTTTTTTAAAGTATGGTGTGGCTGGAGGCCTTCCAATACATTTTCATCATCAAAGACGTATGTGTCATTGTTATCCTCCGAATCCCAACTTAATTTCAAACTTCTAAGATGTCGCTTCTCCTTCAAATTCGCAGTCTTAGCTTCTGAGGTAGCATTTGTCACCCACGCTAAATTTTTAATACATAATTCACCTCTCAAGTTGTTTAGCTTGTTTAGTTCATCTATTCCACCACAATGCTTGCAGGAGGAAGCTGTATGTTCCTTGCTGACAACAAATAGCGGTAACGTTTGAAGAGAATTCAACTCCCCTATTCCATATGGCATATGAGTCAAACTCTCCCAACAATCTATCTCAAGATGCTTGAGGGTGACCAATTTTTTAATGTCTCTTGGTAATTCTTTAAGCTCCCTGCATCTAAAGAGCTTTAATGTCTGAAGAGATGTCAACTGCAATAATCCACATGATATGTGAGTCAAGCTCTCACAATAATCTATTTCAAGATGCTTGAGGCTGACCAATTTTTGAATGTCTCTTGGTAATTCTTTAAGCTTCTCACATTCAGAGAGTTTTAATGTCTGAAGAGAAGTTAATTGCCCTATTCCACATGGCAAGTGAGTCAAACTCTCACAACCATCTATCTCAAGATGCTTGAGGCTAACTAATTTTTGAATATCTCTCGGTAATTCTTTAAGCTTCTCACAGCTAGAGAGCTTTAATGTTTGCAAATTCACCAATCTAATAAAAGAATTAG
>BKZX01030268.1:11414-26406 GCA_014362285.1 Fagus crenata | reverse complement strand
CTTTCTCTAAACACACCACACACGTACACCTCAAGTCCTCAACTCTCAAGGCCTTAACGTCATAAGCCACTTTTAAACATTAAAATACAAAATAAAACCTTTTTTTTTTTCTAGCAATCCAGCCGGCTGCTGCTCTTCAATTCAATCAATTGTACAACAGTACAAGATTTTTTTTTCTCTCTCTAGCTCAACTCCCTCAGGCCTCAACGCTTTTTCTCTACTCTTCAATTTCTCCACTTTTCTCCTAAGTCCTACCAGTGTCCAAACTTTTGCTCTCACTCTCTCTCTGTATTGCTCTCGCTGAGTTGCTGTCTCTCTTTCTACGTATTGCTCTCACTTCCTCTCTTCATACGCACACCTCTCACTTTCTCTCTCTAAAAAGATTTCTTTCTCTCACTATAAATCTACAATAGTCAATAAATATTATATCTTTTTTATTTTTTCTTGGCTTCAAATTTGAGGATTTGAGTCTTGAAATCTTCTACAAAATTTGGATTCAACACATAAATAGGTAATAATATCAATCTTTACCCTCTTGAATAATTTTTTTTTCTTTGCAATTAGGATTTGTAAATTAAGATTTAATAAACTGTGAATTCGTGATATTCATTGTTCAGGTATTAATCTTATGTACATCAGTATTGTAGATATTGGGATAAATCAGCGTATCAGGTTCTATTGTTTTATATTTTTCTATTTTAATTTTATTAAATTTTACTTGTTAGTTAGGCACTATTGTAGTATTGTTATATGTTGTTTTGGCTGTTATTTGTTTTTTGGTTGTAAAGTATTTGTTGTTATTTGTTTGTTTGTTTGTTTGTTTTTTTTTTTACTATATGACTCCTCGAAAATATGAATCTGGACATCAAAAACTTAAAAAGAAAAATAGATATTAATTTAATTTAGTATTGAATGGTTAAAAATAAAAATAAAAAAATAAAAAAAAAGCCCCCAATTTTAGATTTGGCTTGAGGCCCCCAAAAAGTTTGGACGGCCCTGCTCGTACCACTTGCGACATGGACCCCGCACCTTTCTATAGTAACTTTCGTTGTATTGGGGTCATAATTTGAAATTTCATATAGAAGCTTAACGTCGTTCCATTCATCTAGAAGTATTCCTTCCAATGAGCTTTCACCAACATTTATATAGTACAACAACCTAAACGATGATGATGAATCTAATAAAAAATTTTATCGCGTGAGCCTTCATTTACAACCATTGATGAAAAAGTAGATAGAACAATCAAACAGTTTAATATCTAGCATATTAACCTTCATTTCCACTTTTAAGGCAACACAAAAAGCAAATGTTCAAAATTTCCGATCAATTGACAATGATATGGAACTTCCAACACTTTGGTGGTTGAACCACTCTGGAATTCTTGTTCCTGAAAGTACAAGGTTATATGTATATCCATCATCATCATCAAGTTCAAATGAAGAGTCAACTTTAGGAGGAGCGCTCATTTCAGATTTAGAGTCCTAATGCAGTGATTCCCTGGCACATGGTATATTTTGTGGAACCCGTACCATTTCTCCAAACTGATTGCGATAAGAAAATTTAAGAAAATGTAGTTTAGAAAATCTAGTAATTAATTGGGAAAGATAATCAAAATTGGTCCATTTTATACTTTAAGAGAGAGAGAGAGAGAGAGAGAGACTTGACTCAATAATATTCTTCTTGATTGTGAATCCAACGAATAGCAGTTTCAATCATTGTCTTAAGGTTTACTTAATGTCTTAAGGTGAGAATAGGTCAAGGCCGGCTCAACCCTTAAGCAAGTTAGGCAATTGCTTGAGGCCCCCAACAAATAAGAAAAATCCACTGTAAAATAAGGCCCCAAATTTTTAGAAAAAAAATACCCACAAGCCCTAATTTGAAGGACTTTTGGAGTAGAAAAGAGAAAAATAAAAAACATTGAACCCAAGTAGCTTTTCATTTTTCTTTCTCAATTGGCCTCTCTTTCTCTTTGCCCAGATTTTTCTTCTCATCAACTCCTCACGGGGTTCTTTGTTCTCCATTTCTATTCCCTTTTCTTCTTCTTCTTCTTCTTCTCTCTCTCTCTTTTAATTTTTTTGTTCTATTTTTAAGTGCCCAACGTGCCCAACGTGGCTGACTAAAGCTTAATGAAGATATTTTGATTTCCCACCTACCAAGCCACGTGTCCAATTCTTGTCCTCATATATTTGATGCTTTTTCATTTTTTTATTTTTTATTTTTATTTTTTTATGAAATGGTTTTTTTTCCTAAACTCTATTATTATGCTTATTATTGGACTAATATATTGGGTTAGTATTTAAAATATGATATTGTAATATACTTTTAGACAGTGCTATTTCCACACCACTTTTTGATGTTTCCATACCATTTGCCATACTTTTTAGTAGATTAGCAAAAAAAAAAAAAAAACTTTTCAGTACAAATGATTAGGTCTCTCTCTTACTTTAAAAATCTCTTTTTAATCAATTGAGACTTTCAGTACGGGTGCTATTACTTTTTTTTTTTTTTTTTTTGCTGAGATCTACAAATTCCTTAGATGCCAAAATGCAAGTGTGATTAATAATAAGCAAAAAGAATAAAATTACAAAAAAAAAATTTCTTACATATTAATTTAATTTAATATTGAATGATCAAAAGGCCCCAAATTGAGATTTCGCTTGAAGCCCTCAAAATAATTGGACTGGCCCTAGAATAGGTTAACCCACGACATCCATCTGACAATGGTTACATTCTTTCAATCATTTCTTATGGTTTGCTTAATGACTTGTTAATCAAACTATTAGCCTCTGAGATTAGGGGAAAATTTCCCAAATTTGTCACATGCATCAAGTGTAATGCATGCACGTGAGTCGACACTATTAGTTTTGTTGGACTTTTGACTCTTTGTTTGCTTGTTTATTATCTTTTGGATTTTTAGGATTTCCAGTGAATCAATTGTAGAATGGATTGGAAATTCCAACATTGACTACTAGAACCAACACTTGTTAATTTAGGCCATGATCACGATCTCATCATCCTTAAACCTCACAAGGATAATGCGATATGTTGTATGGCGGCTTGGATTTTTATCTTATTTTTGGGTTGTTCCCCTCACTCATGCATTATATGGACTAAATTTCTTTGGTGGTAATTTGGCGTTACTTTGCCCTTTTCTCAGCACGAAATCTAATCAAAGTCCCATATTTGTATGTGCACGTATACAAGGCTCCATGTCAAAATAGAGACGTTTAAGTGTACTGACGGTCTAAAATGTGATAAAAACCCTTTTGATGTCGGAACTTCTCTTCCACTGAAGTCCCGTGCCTGTGGGTTTGTTGATCCTTGTATTAAGAAAGTATATCTCACTTTAGGCCATTTTCACAATATTCATAGTTTGTTATCTATAGTGATGCTTCTCGTAGTGGTCTGGGATGTGTATTAATGCAAAATGGGAAGGTTATAGCCTATGCTTCGAGGCAGTTGAAGCCTTATGAGCAGAATTACCCGACCTATGACTTGGAACTAGCAGCCATTATCTTTGCTCTCAAGATCTGGAGACACCATCTGTATGGTGAGCCATGCAAGGTTTTTACAGATCACAAGAGCTTAAAGTATCTGTTCACCCAAAAGGATTTGAACCTGAGGCAGAGGAGGGGGATTGAATTGATAAATGATTTCAATTGCTCCATCGAATATCATCCGAGAAAAGCCAATGTGGTGGCTGATGCTTTGAGTAGAAAATCGTCAGGGCAGTTAGCTTGTTTGTTGACCACCCAAAAACATATCCTTGCTGACTTGGAGAAGTTGGGGATTGAAGTGAGAGCAAGTGGTACAGGTGGTACTTGTGCCTATCTATCAATGAAACCAATGTTAATGGATGAGATCATAGCCCAACAGTTTGAAGACCCGGAGTTGTACAAGTTGCGTGACAGGATTAAGGCCAAAGGAGTTATTGGTTTTCAGATAGATGAGAAGGGAGTGTTGAGACATGGTAATAGGCTATATGTGCCTACTTGTGGAGATTTCAGGAAAAGAATCATGGAGGAAGCTCATAGTACTCCTTATACTGTTCATCCAGGTGCCACCAAGATGTATAGAGATGTGAAAGCAGTGTTCTGGTGGATTGGCATGAAAAACGATATTGCCAAGTTTGTGGCTGAGTGTTTGATCTGTCAACAAGTGAAGGTCGAGCATCAGAGACCAGGAGGATTGTTGCAGCCTCTCTCTGTTACTGAATGAAAGTGGGAGCATGTGACCATGGATTTTGTCGTGGGATTCCCTAGGTCCCTAAAGGGGTATGATGCCATTTGGGTCATTGTTGATCGACTGACTAAGTCTGCTCATTTCCTTCCTATTAAGGTGAACTTTACATTAGATAAGCTAGCCCGGTTATACATTCAAGAGATTGTTAGGTTGCATGCAGCTCCTGTATCGATTGTATCTGATAGGGTTCCCCGGTTCACTGCTCGTTTTTGGAAGAGCTTGAAAGCAGCTATGGGGACGTGCTCTGTGGGATAATCCTTTAAGGGGCAAGCCCAAGAAAAGGCAGGCCCACAGGGACAAAATCTTGAGGAAGCTTCCGCTACCAAAGAGAACAATATGTTGTGAGGGAGACTACTGTAAGATATATGCGTCTTATGTGTTGGTTGAGGCCTTTACAAGATAAACTAAGGATATAACTGTGGAGTTGAGTCATATGTGAGAATAAATGATTTCAATTTTCGAGGACAAAATTTTTATAAGGAGGGGAGATTGTGATGCCCTGCACCTCCCAGTATTATAAATTAACTATATTAATATTAAGTCACAAAAAGATTATAGGTTTAATAATTTACATGGTAAATTGTATTTAAATTAATAGTAATAGATTTTACTATTGGATGATAAGTTAATTTAAATTGGTTAGATACTATACCATTTTAATATAGACACAATATAATTAGTGAGACATATAATTTAACTAACCAAACCCTAAAACTAGTATTAAGGCAATTTTAATTTACATGTAGGGCACTTTGGTCATTACACTTAAATTGGTGGCCCAATAGAAATTTGTCATGTGCTGTGTCACCTTTTAATTGCATCACAAGCATGATGACATGTGTGATTCACAAAACCAAAACCCCATAGTCAGCCCCACTTCCCTTTAATAGCCGACCACTTCCACATTTCAATGCATGTTTTAAGAGGAAAGAAAGGAAAAGAGGGAGAGAAGCTCTCCTCCTTCTGCTGGCCGAAAATCCCTTGGAGGAAAAACCTCCATAGTTGCTCTCCTTCAAGCTTCACTCCATCAAGAAAAGGATAGCTCTTGTTAGGGTTTATATTCCCAACCTTTAGAAGGTAAATTCCTCAAATTCTCTAGGGTTTTAGGGAGTTTAATTGGGGGTTTAAACTGAAATTTCATGCATGTGATAGATTAGGTGAAATCTTAGCTTTCATGTATGTTTTGAAATGGGTATAGTTGAAATTGTTAGTTGATCTTCATGATTCTTAGACTTTGAGGTTATGAGTTTGTAGAAATATGATTTTGGGTTAAGGAAAATGAAAGATTGTGGACATGCATGTGGGATTTGAAGTGGTAGTTGCTGGAATTTTAGATTGAGCATGAGGTTTGGTGATTCCATGTTGGTTTCTTACAATTGATGATGGAATTGTTATTATATGTGGATTTATATGGCTTGTATGTTCTGTGTGTGATGGATTACATTGATGTTTGACTTGATTTGGTACTGCATGTTGGATTTAGGAGGATTATTGGCTAATTGTTGATGGTTGTTAAGTTTCTTGAGGAAAAATACAATATGTTTCTGTTTTCTGTAGTGAGCAGAAAGTTGCACGAAATTCTGGGACTTTTCTAAATTAGGAATGAGGAAACGGTTTTCTCTAGAGTAATCTATCATATGTATAGGTTATGTATATGAAATTTCATAGAAAAATAATGAGTTTGTTATTTTTTTGGGAATTTAAGATATAACTGTGCAAATCTGTCACCTGAACAGATTCTGTGTTTGAAGTTTATAAAATAGGTAATAAATTGTAATTGCGGAATTTGGATGCCAAGTTTGAACGGAATTAAAGCTAACACACAAAGCTTGAATTTAGAATTAATAATTACATCATTTGGATTAGTATTGAATGAGTTATGAATTTTATTCTAAGACGTTAAATTTGTCAAGATATATCTGAGTACACTGAGTTGTGACAATTTTTATAAATTTTACAGAGGTCATATAATTCTGAAACTTTTACTGTGTATATTATACTGATATTAGTGTTCCCCCATGAAATTTAATGGTATTTTAAAATGTTATAGTTGGTCAAATAAATTGTATAATGGGACTGTCCTCTAGGTAATCTGATTTACAGCAACACGAAATAGTGAGACTTTGAAGAATTTATTCGTGCAATTGGATTAATGAATTGAGCTGAAATTTGGTATACATGGTAAATGATGTGTTTAACAAATGGGTGAATTTTTATATGTCCTAATTATACCATCTAGTATAGAAAAGAAATATTTTGAGTCCTGCAATACGGTTTCTGTTTTAGGCAGTAAATAGAACTAGTTTTGATGTTTTGCCACTATTGCTTTGTTTGCTTGTCTAGTTAGCCTTGGATGCCTTCAACATGTTGTTTGGGGTTGCTAAAGGGTTTCGGACAGTTTTAAGCTGAGTATTGGAAAAAAATTAGTAATTAGTATTTCCCTTGGTTTAGGAGAATCCGGAGACAATAGGTGAGACTGCAGGCTTTCTTGAGACTCTGGTTCGGGTTCTGCTATGGTGTACAGGTAAGGGAATGTGCCATGAAAATTTAATAGTCCATGTTTTAAGAATATATCTATATATGTTTTATCAATGCTTTCAATTTGATACTTGTTTATAAAGAAAACGTGCATTGATTTAGAAACAGTTTTGAGTTAGTATAGTTAAGATAAATTTTAGAAACAAGTTGTGGATATGCTATGAATTTGGGCTTAGTAAGGCAAGAGAGAGATTGAAAAATAAACAAGCATGATATGTTTTATGAACACTTAAAACGTTTTTCAGTGTGAGGGCCTTGTGACAGTAGGAAGGCCACAAGGGGTTTTATTTCCTGTAGATCGGCAACAAGTAAGGCCACGAGGGGTTGTATTCCCTGTAGACTGGTAGCAGAAAGGTCACGAGGGGTTTCATACCCTGTAGACTGGCAAGCAGGAAGGTTACGAGGGGTTTCATACCCTGTAAACTGGCAAGCAGGAAGGCCATGAGGGGATAGTTTTCCTGTAGACATGGCACAAGTAAGGTCACAAGGGGCCAAGTCTTAAAGATATAGTACAGTTACATGTTCCATATAGTTTTACTATATTATGCAATAGTATGAGATAAGTTTTCTCTTCAAAATAGTTTAAGGGAACATGTTTTATTTACATATAAAGGAATCAGGCACAAGTAAGGTCACAAGGGGCCAAGTCTTAAAGATATAGTACAGTTACATATAAAGGAAATTTCAAAACATTTCTGTCTATTTTATCCTGCACCACATTTCTAAAAGTCACACAAGATTTAGTGGCATGAGTATAAGTACTATGCCATTTACAGTAATCTCTCCCTTTTAATTCCTCCTTAGAGGGAAATCTATGTTTTCCTATAATCTTTAGCTGGTTAGCTTTGTATAGGATGTCAAAGATTTCGTCTGCTTTTTCCACATCAAAAGAGTAGGCCTTTAAAGGCGAAGCTAGTTTGCTGGACTCTTTCGCTTGAATTTGCTTTTTGCGTAAAGCATCACAAACGAATGGCCCTTGACCTACATATTCGGCCAGATCAATTTTGTAATTAGGATCCTGGTAATAGGTCCCATAAGAAGAGTTTTTCCTTTGATTCTCTTCTTTTAAAAGCCCTTCGAATCTGGATGCTCTTTCTAATAGCTCGAATAAATCGATGAACGTTATTCCTTCGAATTTCTTTCTTAGCTCAAAATTAAGACCATCGATGGCTATTTTGACATATTCCGCCTCTGGCAACGTCGTGTGGCATCGTGTCCTGATCCTTTTAAACCTCATAATGAATTGCTCTGCAGATTCATCTGGTTTTTGTTTTAATCGTGCTAAGTCTGCCATTGAAACTCCTATGTTTGATCTGGCAAAATGGGACTGGAATTTTTCTTCCATCTCTTCCCAAGATTCGATTGAATTAGCCGGTAATGCGGCATACCAAGTAAAAGCTTAGCTTGTTAAAGAATTAGGAAACATTCTTAACTTTCCATTTCCATTGTTGGAATATTTACCACACTGGACGGTGAATCTGAAGATATGTTCCAAGGCCGTTTTCTCGTCCTCACCTGAGAACATAGTGAAATCAGGTATTTTGAAACCTCTAGGCCATCCTTCTCTATCTATCCTTTCAGGATAGGGTTTCCTATAAGGATGTCTTGGCGTTCTTCTTTGACCTGGAAATGCTTGGTCGAGGACTTCAAAGATGGTATCTCTTAGGTCTTGGCCTTGTACAGGCCTAGGATTGGGTTCAGGTCCAATATCTTGATTCCTTTCTTCAAGATTAATTCCTCTATCAAATACATCTTCCTCAGGAAAGTTTCGGCCATTACGATCATTTCTTGGCCTATTTCTCCTGTTTTGTGGGGGCACATAAGGTTCATTCCTAAACTCATAAGGCTGTTCGAACCTAACCTGCTCCCTATACGACTCAAACCTTTGGGGTGGTTCACCCTTAAACCCTTTTGGTTGGACCTAATATGGTTTCGCCCTAGGAAACCCAAATTGAGGTGGTCCCATCCAAGGTGGTTCCATTCTTGGCTCGAATCGAGGAGGTTCCATCCTTGGTTGTTCAAAACGAGGTGGTTCCATCCTTGGTTGTTCAAACCTAGGTGGTTCGATTCTAGGTTGCTCAAACCAAGGCTATTCCATTCTTGGTGGTTCCATCGTTGGTTGCTCGAATCGAGGTGGATCCACTCTTGGCGGTTCGAACCTTGGAGGTTCCATTCTTGGTGGTTCCACTCTAGGCTGTTCGAAACGAGGTGGATCCACTCTTGGTGGTTCCATCCTTGGTGGCTCGGAACGTGGCTGTTCCACTCTAGGCTGCTCGACCCATGGTGGATCCACTCTTGTTGGCTCCATCCTTGGTTGTTCCACTCTAGGTGGCTCGATTCGTGGTGACTCCACTCTTAGAGGCTCGACGTAAGCTGGCTCCACTCTTGGTGACTCTGTTATAATCTGTTCCTCCTGAGGTCGTCCCATTCTACGCGTTTCTGTTATAGCTGGTCTTTCTTCAGGCCCGCTGTCGAATTGACGGGATACCCTATGGGTATGTCAACATTTGTTGTTGCTACTTCTACTTGAGGTTGTTGGCCAGATCCTTCGCCTATTTCGATTTCTCTTGTAGTAATTCTCTAGGACATTCCTTGAATCAATGCAGCCATATTTTGACTCATAGTTTGTTCCAGTATTTCCATATTCTGGCTCACAGTTTGTTCGAATTTCTTCATAGTTTGGAACAATAGCTGTGTCATATCTTCTTTTTGAACCATTAGTGGTTCAGTTCGGGCATTCTCATTGAGTGCCTCCATTTTTTCCTGGATTCTTGCATCCATATAGGATCGGAGCTCATCAACCATGCTTTTGGCTGGTAGGGACATTTCAATGTCCTCTTCTGAACTAGAACTTCCTTCAGGTAACCTAACACTGTTTCCAGAGTTTTTCATCCTTCTTGTTCTTACTGGTATATATTCTCTCCCACTATGGTCGCTAATTTGTTTGTTGCCAAACTAGAATTTACAAGGAATGGTCGCCAATTTGTTTGAAGGAAACAAATAACTATGCTCGATCGAGGGTCTAGTGCCTTTAAAGAAAACTTAGAACCACAATCTGACTTCTATCTAAAAGGCTTGTAGGCTCGGTGATTGCCTTTGCCCAAAGGACTTGAAATAAAATGCAAATAAGGAAAGAGAATGAAAGTATTTAAGCTAGTGAAAGTAAACAGATAAGTAGCAATTAATTAAGTTAACTAAGCTAATTTATTAAGCTAAGGGATTATCTAATTAGATTAACTAGTTCTAAGTTCTCTAAAGTAACTAATTGATTAATTATACTAACTAATTAAGCTAATCGAGGTGTCTAAAGTAACTAATGGATTAAACTAAACTAATTGAAGCTAGGTCTAAAGTAACTATTGCCAATTGAGATAACTACGCCTAAGTTAAAGTAAAATATACTGCGATTGGTGTAACTAGAACGTCAAATAAAGTAACGATACCATAAACACGACATTCTTAATTAACTGAAAGAGTACTTACAAGCATGTAAAGGAAATACTGGAAGCTACAATTGAAAGCTCTCTTAACTAATCTAACAAATGCTATTTGGGTTTGCTTCGGGGTCTGTGCGTTTGTTTGTCCCCATTAAATATGATTGGGTCTGCTATTTATAAGCCAACACCAACAATTACATTCTTATGCCTTGATCTTCTCTTCAAATCCCATGAAAATAGCTCCTGTTACTTGTTTAACTGCTTCGATCGTGGTCTTTCTGTTAAGATAATCTTGGAACATTCATCATGCGTGCCTTTTACTTGCCAGATGTCATCTGTGTGGCTATGTAAAGAGTCGAACATGTGTTATTCCTTGATTAGCCCGCGTGCCTATTTATAATTGGCCCTTGGTTCCAGCAAGTTACTTTGTCTTCATGCCATCATTTGATTGGTTTATGATCCACTTAATACTCCAATCCACGTGTTATACTTTTATTGGTCCAAATGTCCCCTTCTGCTTAGCTTACATACTGGCCATTTTTAGCCTAGGTGTCACCACTCTATTGGTACTTTTACCAATTCATACGCCAACTCATTATTTTTGAATTTCGTACTAACACATCCTATGAGCCATTGTGAGCTATCTTTACTTGTGTTTACTCCCTGAAGTAGTTTGTAGATTGTAAACTAGATTGGTTGGAGAATGATGTGTTCGGCTTCTTCAACCTCCACAGCTTCGCCCACGGTGTTATTTATTTATGATTGTAAAAAAAAAAATTCATATATATTTTTTTTGATGACGTGTCAAAATTAGGACACATCAAATAACACATCAGCTGCCCAACTAAACACTTAACGGGGGCCTCTAACAGAAATGAATGGAAGGGGCAATTTGATAGCTAAACAGAATTAGGGGGCCAAAATGAAAATTTATTGTGTTAGGGGGTCAAAATGAATACACCCCCTAAGTTAGGGGGCCAAAAATTGACTTTAGTAAAAAAATAAAGGTGTGATAAGCTTTTAAATGCATGGCATCATGTATATCTTTAAAATGATGAAAATAAATATCTAGAATGTGAAATTGATAGAGTTCACCACCAAACTAGTTTGGAGGAGAATTCCTCCAACCCACCACGTGGCGACTCAAACTGACTAATCTTATATATTTTTAGTCATATAACCTATTTAATCAGTTATGTGACTTATCTATATCTATATCTTTATCTATCTTATCTATAAAAGTAGAGACCTCAAGATGTGGGAGTTTGAGATTCTATCAAGTGGCACACTTGAGGTTTTGCCAACTACCCCACTTATGTAGCCTTCCACAAAGATAAATAACTACCACTCAATGTATCCTTCCTCCTAACCTAAACATGGGTTTAAATGATATGCCCTAAACAATTTACAAATCCTAATTCTTTTTCATAATATTTTTTAAAAGTCTTAATAATGTTTCTCAAGTTATTTTTTAAAGGTCTCTTAACTTAATGGGAAAACTGGATATTTTTTAAAAGTCACGCAAATTTCAAGGGTGATATTTGTATGTTATCCGAACTACATTATCTTTATAACAACTAATTGTCTCCAAGTTTGGTGGCTCCACTCCTTGGACTAGATAGTGTACTTTTTATGCTTTTTTAAGCTTTTTATCCTATGTTTAGAATGCCAATTTTTGAAAATTAGTAGAGGATAGGTGTTTATTTATTTATTTATTTTTTTTCTATATATGCATTTTTTTCTTCATTTTTTGTGATATTGATGTATTCAAGTTTTTAAATGAACTCCTGAAAAACATTTCTCTGAACCCGCCATTGTCAGTAGCCACTCCAACTTTATACTCGATCCCTTCCTTCAACAGATGGGCCACAGCGTCTTTGATACAGTTTATGTAACTCCTAAAGGTCTCCCTGTTTGGAGGCTCCACCATATCCATAACCACAACTAAACCACACAAGTATTTTTTTGGGCTTTTTTTCTTTTCGGGGCTCAATAATACGTTTTTCAAAATTATTTGATCAAACAAATGGTTTCATAGTTGCTTGAAAAAATACGATTATTCTTAAAATAGTCACATCAGCAAAATCAGATCAAGAGGATGCACACGAAAAGAATTCCAAAAAATATTTATTTTCCCAAATAACTTTGAAACAACTGTTTGACTAAATAATTCAAAACAAAAAAAAAAAATAGTAAATATTACCGGTATTTCTTCTCATGGACATAGGTACAATACTCTTTTGATATGTCCCTGAACTTATGGATGCTTAAAATGACCTCAAAAAAATAAAAAACAATGTTAGACGTTAATTACATTGCCTACTCCATGTTGAAGTATAAGCTGAGGTAAATTATATAACTGATAACATTCTACACTCTTGTGATGTACAGAACGTCAAGTTAGGTTTGTAAAAATAGAAAACAACTTCTCTTATCTTTTATTTAGGGAAAATTAGAACAACCTTCCTTGAAGTTTTGCAAAATGTTAATGCCCCCTTCTATTTTAGAAAATAATACTATGTCCTCTCACATTTGTTAAAAAATGATACTCTGTTCCCTCATTTCTTAGAAGGTAAAGTCATATTAAGGATAAAATCCTCTCTTGAGGGGGCATTGTGTCAATTTTTAAAATAAGAAAGGGTATTGTCATTTCGTAAAATCTCAAAGGAGGCAATTATAATTTATCTTTTATTTTAGAACATTTTAAATGAATGAGGGGGAATTGGATCCTAAACGATTATGTTGAAAACACCAAAAATATCATTTGACACATTTCTCTTATCTTAATATCATCTTTGTAGATTGTGTTAAATGGGGACTAAGTCTAATTTATGGATATGAAAAATATTAGTGTTAGTAATGACAAAGCCATGCAGATCAAAGGGTGATTTATAAACCCTATATATTTTTCAGACAAATATGGCATATATATATATATATATATATAGCAATTCATGATCACCACATATGAAAATAATTAAAATTTCATTTTTAAAAACATTTTATTCATTCATAGAACTTCAGAAAACCTAAGTCTCACATTTACTAAAATTTGTATTCAATTTTTCAAAATCAACATTACAAAATTTAAAACGCTTGTCGAAGATATGTGAGTACAATGTTCGTATAATAACATTATTTCTGAAATAATTTACGGCATAATGTGAATTATAATGAAAAATGTAATCTCAAATTACCCAAATTATTAATTTTGAAAGAGGGTTTGGGAAGTATTAAAATTGGAAAAATATAATCTTTTTAAAGTAAAATATAATATGCAAATAACGATCTTTGAATTTGAAAAAAAGAAAAAAAAAAGGATTATAATATATATATAAAAAAAAATAGCTAAGAAAGACTAATAATAAGGCTAAATTGCAAAAACACCCTTAGGTGTTGGATTTGTTGTAAACTAGTCCCCTATAATTTCAATTTTGTTCTATTGAACCCTGAGCTATCTGTAATGACAAAATTGATCAATTTATCTTATTTTCAGTCAATTATAATTGATAGATTCTGATCACTGCATTGCACGTGATCATTTTATTATTAAATAATCCATTTGACAATAAGGCACTGTAGTGTATTGATCAACAATTTCCAACATTTACAATTTATATAAAATAAAAAATAATAATAAATTTTATCATTACAGATAATTCACGAGTCAATATCAAAAAATTAAAAGTATAGAGGTTCAGAAAACCCATAGAGTATTTTGCAAGTTGTCCAAAGAAGAATTTTATATTTATCATCACTATAATAGTTAGGAGGAATAATTCCAAAAGCCCAAGACATTTTTGTCTTGGCCCACCCTTTTTTCCGCCATTGGTGTTACTAAAGGAAAAGAGGTGGATCTTCTTTCGCTTTGTGCATGGGTGCTTCCGTACGACTCAACGTGATTAGCTGACCACATGCATGGTCTATTCTTCAAACGTAGATCCTTCAAGATAAGAAAGGTGGCCGAGCTTCAACTTTTTTTTTTTTTTTTTTGAACTGAAAAATAAAGTGTAAATCAAAACATAATTAAAGCAAGAATAAAAGGGAAGGTGTGAACGCCAAAAATAAAAAGAGGTTGTAGGCTTGTAGCTGTCCGTGATGGAAGAAGTTGGAAGAAAAAAGTTTCTTGGTACAGGCAATGTGAACAAGAGAAGGGGAAATAAAAATTGTTGAAAGGCTTTGCCTCAGTCTATTCTAGTCAAAAGTTGATTCTTCATTATAGGGAGCTTAGCCTCAATTATGTTTTTAGAAACAAGAATAAAGGGAAGACGTCAAAATAGAGTAATTCTTCTGTACTCCCAAAACACTTTGAATAATCGTTTGTAAGACTTATCCATACATTTCCTTCCTTTACTTAAATGCTTACCTTAAAATCCAAGAAGGTGTGTAAAGGGACCATGAGGTAAGAGTTTTTGCTCTTCTGGTAAGTTTTCCTGATGAAAGCAATTTGTAAAAGGCATAAGATATTTATGGATTACTTAGAGGTATCTACCCAAAATTGGAGGGTATTTATTATGAGCATACTAATCTATATATCTATATATATAACCAAAGACCTCAAAATGTGAGAGCTCGAGGTTCTGCCAAGTGGCACATTTAAGGTTTTGTAGAGTATCCCACTCATGTAGCCTTTCATCTTTTCTCTTATTTACTACCTTGTGTCACTCTTATTTGAAAGAGAAATAACTATCATTCAATGTATCATTCCTCCTAATCCAAGCATAGATTAAATTATTTGTATTAACAATGTATCCATTTAAAACAAGTATTAACAA
>BKZX01030268.1:0-11198 GCA_014362285.1 Fagus crenata | reverse complement strand
ATATGGGTGCCTACAGATGCTTTTGGCATCAAAGAAACAAAAAGTGTGTCTCATTCCAAATGTGGTGAGAAAGTGAGTGAGTGAAGATATTTCAAGGTTCAACTATAGGTTTAACTACATCAAAGTAAGGAGATTGTGTCAAAGTCATGTTATTGAAGGTAATATTATTATAAAGTAACTCTGTATTATCTCTATTGTGTTTGTATTTCTCCAATGTTAATGCTATCATAGAGAACTATAGTCTATTTTAGTGTTCATCAACCCTAGGTTCAACTACATCAAAGCAAAGACATTTTGTCAAAATCCTGTTATTGCGGTAATATAATTATGAAGTAACGCTATATTATCTCCATTTTATTTGTATTTCCTTTTTTGATTATAAGGGATTGATTGATTAGTATTATTTCAATTTAAAATATTCACCATGCATCGCACGGGTTCTCAACTAGTTTATAAAATTTTGCAGTCAAAAGATTGATTTCCAATATCCACCTCACCTTTCAAATCAATATCTAATGCAACTCACACTTTTTCACTCAAAAAATAAATAAAAAATCTTAAGTAACATATTAGTAGACAACCATCCCCATATACTATGGGCTATTTGTGATATACAACTTAATTTACAAAAGTTCTATAATTAAGGCAAGAAATTATTCAATACATCAAGAGACCACATTAGCAATGCTTAGCGGTCCCCCTATCTAATAAAATGTTGCCAGCTGTTTTAAATAATTGAGTCAAATTCTAGTCAAATCGTGCCAATAATTGATTCTACCCACCACCCCTATAGAGCACCACTAATTGGATAAGCCTTCCATAAAACCCCACTTTTTCTATCAAGTCAAGATAGAACCACAACATTTTCACAACATTTCCCAAGTGTCGAGTTGTTATTGGTTCTCACAATGGACCCATCACTTTTTGCCTACCGACACTTAAGTATAGTGTTATGACCCTAGCTTTATTGATTTTTTTAATACCATTTTATTCTCATATCCCATCTCAATCCAAATTTCACTCTTCCACTCTCTTATTATATTTCCCTATCTTTGTGCAACCAAGTTTAAAGACACAACAAAAAAATAAGCAAGAGTTGAATAGAAGCAATTGAATGAAGAAATGTTTTTGTCATGCTTTAAACCCAGTCAAGACCCGGTGAACGAGTAACATCAAATTATCTACCTTCTACAATTTTTTTTGTTTAATTTGTAGACCATCCAAATTTTGTAAATTTTCCATCAAACTGTCAAAGATCTAATACAAAATAACTAAATAACTTCCTGGAAATCAAAACCTACAAACAACATAACACAGCTCAAAATTAACAAACTATTTCCTCTGTGAGAGAGAGAGAGAGTTGTGCTGCTTCTTTTTAGGATTCAAAAGATGACTTCAGATCTCAAAAAAAAAATTCTTCTCTGATCTTTAAGGAAACAAAATTAAAAGAGAAAATTTTTACGGGAAAAAAAAAATAATTTCAATATCATTAGGATTCTAAATGCCATGGTCCATTTCAAATATAGTTATATGGATCCAAGTAAATTTTCCACAAACAAATTTAAGGCGCGTGGGCCTATATTATAAATGGAGCATGAGTCTTAGATGTGAAACTCCATGTTCATCCACTTGGGCTTCAAACTCATCCTGTGTCCAAATTGTTTTTTAAACTTATATTGTACGTGGATCACTAATTAAGCCCAATGATATTATCTATGAAAGTGAAAAAAAAAAAAAAAAAAGTGTAGCCTAATGGGGTAAAAGATATGGACCAACCTTACAACATTCATAGATTAACCTATTTCTTAAGCCCAAATGAGAATGAGAGGGTGCAACAAGTGACTTGTAATAGGATCTGATGATGCATGGATTTTCATTATTAGTTGCACAGTCAAGTTGAGTCATCGATATCTGCAAAAAAGAAAACCATAATCGAAGACCCTGTCGAGGTGGGCCCCAGAGGGGAGACTCCGATGCTTAAGTTAGCAAAGGATCTTTATCTATTCCAAATAGAGAGAGATTTCTCAGAGGTTTGTGTGCGTACGTGGTTTAGGTGACTTAGTTGGCCTTATATAGGCTAAGAGTCATATATGACTCAATGAATGACATGTATAAATGGTGTAACGGTCGTATTTAACAGAGTTTATGAGTGTGTAACGATCGCATTAGTGAGGAATTAAGGAAGTTTATGGGTGTGTAATAGTCGTCCATCTAAGACATACTTTGGTACGTCGTCTTTGGACAACTTAGATTTTTCTATACCCATCAAATGTCAAGTACCACAAGTGTTTTGGGAATGACCTTATTTTCCTTGCATGATGGGTATGTTGTTCCCTTTGCTATATTAGGGACTTTGAAACATTTGGCCTTCCATTTGGCTTTTCAACTTATGTCCGTAATTAAAGACTTCAAGGGAATCTTTAGTCGACATGTCATTTGTTTGGACGACTGTCCACTTCATTGTTTATCTTTTGATAGACATGTCAATAGACATTTTAACTTGTTTTGGACGATTGTTCCCTTCATCATTAAGGAAATTTTTGTTTTTAAGAGATCATCTCCATAGTTGGACAAGTCCTCTAAGTTTTTAGATCGTCTCACTTTTGGACGAATCTTTTTACTTTAAGGATTGTCTCGTGCTCGAATGAGTTCTCTAAGTTTTTAGATTGTCTCGTGCTCGTATGAGTTCTCTAAGTTTTTAGATTGTCTCACGTTTAGACGAATCTTTTTTACTTGAAGGATCATCTCATAGTTGGACGAGTCCTCTAAGTTTTTAGATTGTCTCGCATTTGGACGAATTGTTTTATTTTAGGGATCATCTCATGCTCGGATGAGTTCTCTAAGTTTTTAGATAGTCTCATGTTCGGACGAATCTTTTTACTTTAAGTATCATCTCATAGTTAGACGAGTCCTCTAAGTTTTTAGATCGTCTCGAGTTTGGACGGATTTTTTTACTTAAGGGATCATCTCATGGTTGGACGAGTTCTCTAAGTTTTTAAATCGTCTCGCGTTTGGACAGATCTTTTTATTTTAGGGATCATCTCATAGTTGGACGAGTCCTTTAAGTTTTATAGATCGTCTCACGTTTGGACGAATCATTTTAGTGAACGTATCCTTGGTAAAGAGCAGGACGCTTGCCTTGGGTAAAGACCAAGGAGCCTGCTTGAAGCTATGTCATTTTTGGGCCGGTTTGAGGCTATTTCGCTTTGAACCTCATTGGGGCTATGTTGCTATGGGCCTCATTAGGGCTATGTTACTTTGGGGGGATCTTCATCCCACTATATGCATCAACATACATACTTGCAAAATTTTGGTTATGCATGAATTTTAGAACAAGTCATTTATGAATAATAGCTTATAAAAAAGTTACCAATGAGCTTTTAGGCCAGTCAGGCCTATCTTGTGATATTTTCCTCATTGGGCCAACATTTTGGTTTGACCGTTTTATTTTCCGTGCTCATCTTGGGCTAACGGCCTGATGTACCTCTAAGCTTAGCTTTGCTTCCAAGCCTACTATCGATCTTAGTAGCTTTCAAATGCTAATCTTTAAAAAAGAACATATATATGTTTGGGTCATAACATTCAATATGTATGTCTGCTTATGATCATTGAGCATGTGAATATATCGTAAACAAGGGCATACATTAAAGATGATGTGGTGTTCTAACTCTAACTACATTGTCTAGCTAGAGGATTGTGGATGCTCAAAATTTCTGCTTTGATGAGCCACGTATCAATCCACGAATGGGTTGGACACGGGCTGGATTTGTGTAAGGGGATGTTGAGTCCAAAACTCTACATCAAGCTTGGTAGACCACTTGATGGCTGATGGTGCTTTCCCTTTAGTGCCTCTTGATCTATCGGGCCGCGATGCTCATGAAGAAAGTTACGGTAGACAAGTAAAATAGGCACCGCAGATCAAAATGAGTTAATAACCATAAATTTTGCTTCCACCAAGACATTCAGTAGCCACAACATACAATGACAATAATACGTGAGGAATACGTTACAAACTTGCCAACGGGCAAAGGGAGTCAATCCCGTAGACTGAAACTAAACACAACAGATTTAACTTTTTCAAGGGTCTACAATAGGTGACAGTAGATACAGCACATATAACAAATAATGAAATTCAGAGGTTAGCGCCGCAGACTAAGAAACCGAGCATAATATACTTGGCCTTCTCCGTGACTTGTAGAAAATAGAAGCAGATAAAAGAAGTATAGTGAATCATGGAACTTGGGAGATTTAGGGAGTAGGAAGAGAATCATTTACTGTGCAAAACGTACATGAGTCAGTACCATTAATTGGGCCAGGTGTTTGATGTAAGTACTTGGTGGGTGAGAATGAGTCTTTCTGTTGTGGCAGACTAAAAGTGTTTTGGTCTACCGTAGACTTGCGGGAAGTGTCCCACAAGCTTTTTAGTTATCTTCTTCCTTAAAGCTTTTGAAATTAGCTCTCATGGAGTAATCAATTTCAGACTGAGATTTCACCAAAAACCAACCCCTTCTCTCTCTTTCTCACCCCTATTTATAGTGGTGTTCAAGTCTTATGGTTTCACTTATTATCCCCTTAATCATGAGAATTACTATTTATCCGAGAAATAAATGGGCGAGATTTGACAAAGTGTGTTTGAGATTAAGATGATGTTTTTTATCTACTACAGATTTCATTTTGGTCTGCGGCAGACAGCTGATCCTCAGCTCATTTATGGTGTTGGAGGTGATGAGCATTTAATGCTTGACAATAGGCTGGAATAATTAAACTGACTTGACTCATATGCGTTTTGCATTAATTAAATTTGATCTTACCATTTTTGGCATTGTTCCCCAGCAGATTAATGCCTTTTATGTTATAGCAAATCAAATAAAATTTGAGTAAATTGATTCTCCTACCTCTAAACCGTTCTTCCTAAGCTCCATGATAAGGATGAGCAAGGATCACCGAAGTGTTGGGCCACGGTGGTCGTTGCCCTTGGGCGGTGTGAGCTTCAATGGCCATGGCAGCTTTCTTGGCCCTTTCAGCTCTTGCCTCATCTTCTCCATCACTTCTTGTTTCAGCTGGTGCTGCCACAGATGGTTTTGTGATGGATTCTATCGTGACCAGTGGACAATGCGGAGGACCAACTTTCTTTTTCATCATTTCTTGTTTCAGTTGTTGCTGCTGCAGACGTTTTTCTGGAGGCATCTACCATAACTGCTGGTTAATGAAGGAAACCAGGTCTTTTCCATAATCATGAAGCCTGGAAATCCGCCTCTTCCATCTTGGAAATGCACCTCCTTTAATGCCTCGAGCTCTGCACCAAAAGAGGAGGGAAAATGGGCATCACATGGGAGCCATTTTCGCTCTCTTTTTCAGAATTATTTTGAATTTCCTGATGTTACTTCGGCAAACATGAGCTTGGGAATTGAGTGGGCTGGGTTTCTTTTTTGGGTCTTAGGCTTAATTGATGGCTGAAAGCTATTCTTTTTAATATTCTTGCTACCGCAGATCATTGGGCCTAATGGGTTTTGGACCCTTAAGGCAAATCTTCTAGACTTTTGGACTTGGACTGTTGTGGACATGAAAAAATGGGCCTCTACAAGGATCAATCTATTTGTATGTGTTTTGTCAATGAATGCAACCAGGTGGCCACAATTTCATTATGCTATGTTGAGAAAATATGAGAGTAGTGTAGCTTCATTTTAAATTGTTCTTTCTCATTTTATCATAGAAGAAAGGATATAATATGACTACACTAACCATCTTTTTTTTCTTTTTTCTTTTTTTAAATTCCTTAAGAGAGTGATATACATATTATTGCTAACAATACATAAATCAAAATATTCATGGTGGTTTGGGTGGTTACGGGGCTCTTTAGGCTCTTTTATAAGGATAGATTCGCTTGGTTGCCTCTCGTTGTTCACGAGTGAGAGAGATGAACCAAGCCAAACCTCATCCTTAATACTGCTAAAGTTTTATGCAAATGATGGTAATTGCACGTACCTATATATGTGTTTATATATATAAATAACCCTTAGTGGTTCGTCTTTAATCACGGAATACCTAAGAGTGGGCTGGTTTGGTATATTTGATTGGCTAAGTCTCTAGCCACACAAAGTTAAGATAATGCTTTAGTGCTATCTGAGCACATAATAGATGTGTAACGCATAGTAAGGAACCTTGGAGAAAAGTTTTTGTTTTAAGAATCGTAACAATTGTCCTTAATTTTGGGCAAGACCATCAATGGAGTTAGCTTCAATTTCAAAGGTTACTCCAGAATTTAATTATGTTGCCTAATGAGCCTTCAAATAATGACTCAATTTATGAGAGTATATTTCCATGAAATACTATAGCTTTATGTATTACTAGACTATAACCCGCACAATGTGCGGCTCTTTTTCATTATTTTTCTAAATATATGTTTCTAACAAAGCAACTTAACTAAGAAGAAAGAAAAAATAATAACAATAACAATAAATAAAAAAATAAAAAAAGTGTAAAATAGAAAATGTAAATAATTTTTCAATGCGCTTAAAAATAGAAATGATCATTTTTATTATATCTCATCAAATGTATTATACTGATTTTTATTATATTTCATCAAATGTATTATATTAAGTTTATAAAGATAACTACCAATAACTTTCTAGCTTAGTTGTATCGATTCCTTTCAATTGGGGTTTATATCCCAGGATTGTATTCACTTAGCAAAAAAAGAAAAAAACTCACTTCACATCGTTTATGAATTTCAGTCACTTTGATAAATCTCAATTGTTCCATACAGGGATTCTAATGTTCATAGGTTTCTCATTTCTGTTTAACTTACAACACTTTGATAATACAAATAAATAATACAATTTGTCACATATTTAATTATCTCATCTTTACCTTTTTCGACTTTCTTTTGTTTCTCTTTTCATTTTTTTTTGGGGCAATTTATCACTTATTAATGATCATATAAACAAATCTGTGACCTTAGAAGTCCATCATATAACAAATTAGTCCACCGAGATAAAAATAACAATGTCATCTTAAGTCTAACACGTATCTCTTAGGAAAATTTAACCCATAGAAAAAACAAATGTTAAGATGTTATTCCCTTTACCCCTAAAAAAAATAAAAAAAAATCAACACAATTGCCTCTTTTGGTTATCTTTAAATGATAGTTCATTGATGTCCTAAATCTCAGATAATTTGAATGTTGCCTCATCAATTCTAATATGAGTGTTGGAAAATAATTTATACTTAACACTTACCCCCTAAAAATATATTAAACAGATAGTTGTCAAGTTATTTAACATATCCAATTGTATAAAAATAAAATGATCAAGTCAAACTATATTTTATATGCAGTTAGATAGTATTAGAAATTGTAACAAAAAAAAAAAGCATTTTTGGTTGCAAAAATAGAGGACTACAACTTAATTAAGCAAGAATACTTCGAATATATCTAATTGTATAAAAATAAAAAGATCAAGTCAAACAAAATTTTATATGCAGTTAAATAGTATCAGAAATTGTAAAAAAAAAGCATTTTTGGTTGCAAAAAATAAAGGACTACAACTTAACCAAGCAAAAATATTTCGAATGTAAAATATACATATTGCATATTACGTAGAAAAACTCATCCTAACTATATCCTCCACTCTCTTCAAAACCAATTCAACTAATGCATTGGCATGCATGAAAAAAAAAAACAAAAAAACCATATGATCATAATCAATTGAGATTGTTAATAACAATAAGACATGCTTTACTCCACTCTTTCAGATCAATTCATTAAGGTATCTCATGACAGAAGAATATCATTTTTATATAATTATAACTAGAATCATATAACTCACGAAAGAATTTCATATAATAATTCAAATTAATATTTTAAAAACATGAGATTCTGCCTCATGCTCCTTTTCAGTTTTCACGAAAGTACATTGTCATACTATGACTATCATCATTGATTTAACTTTTAAAGCAAAAAGGAAATGAAACTTTTATGGCTAAACAACATATATAGTTAAAGTATCATTTTTCGACGTATCTGCAAGTATTAATAGCTTTTTAGCATTCAACTTGGAAAAAAAAAAAAAAACTCAACCTAATTGTAGCAATTTATAATCTAAACAAATCTTTACTCTTTAAATAAAGAAAATATAATTTTCAAATATGCAATTATCAACATAGCAAACACATAGAAAATTAACCTAAGAAAAGACGAAAATGAAAGTAATACTTATGTAAATTTTACCTTACCTAAGCTCTTATTTCCATTTAAATATTAAATATTAGAAAATAATTATACAATAGTAAATAAATTAGATGCAAAAAAAAAAAAATGCAAAAAAAGGAAAATATAATATAAATTGATACAAACCGAGGGGTCGAACCCAAGCACAGAAAATTAACATAAGAAAAGACGAAAATGAAGGTAATATTTATATAAACTTTATCTTACCCAAGCTCTTATTTCCACTTAAATATTAAATATTAGAAAATAATTATGCAATAGTAAGTAAATTAGATGCAAACAAAAATAAAATATAATATAAATTGATATAAATCAAGGGATCGAACCCAAGCACCTATAAAAGAGTAAGATTTTTTTGGGAGATGAATGATCATTGGAGTGAACGCCTAAGTTGTAATTTAAATGCATATTTGAAATAACATATATTATCTTTAACAGATTTGGCTGGAATATATCTATTTATATATGAATTAATTAATAAGACTATTTAATTGAAGCATTTAATTGGGTAGTGAGTATTTAATTTATTAATGGTATAGTTTTTATTATGAGGTAGTGGGTATTTAATTCATGTGCTACCTAAGATTCTACTTATCAAGTAAAAGACGTTACCTTAAATGCCACGTGGCAGAAAGATGGCAACGTTTTCTGCTTTAATTTATATATAAACTAGTCACAAACCTGTGCAATGTACAGAAAAATTATTGAAAATAAAATCTAAATTAATTTTGATTCCTTTTACTTCTTTTGTTGAATATGTTTTTTTTTTTTTTAATTTTTAATTTTTTTTGTAGTTCAAAATGTTATAAGCAAGATCGATAAAAAAATTTTACCAATTGGATTTAAGATATATCCTACTTTTTGGTTTAAAAAAATAACTAAGAAAATATTTACCATAAGATAATTAAAATTTAATATTATGTAATTTTTCTTTTGGCATAAGTTGAATATAGTCCAATTTTTATAAAACACGATTCATGTTTATATTTACCATATGGATCATGTTTCCATTCAAAAATAAAATAAATGATACTTAAAATATGAAGAATGACAAATAAATACATGGACACATGATTATATGATCAAACCTAAATAATTTTCATAACTCATTTCAAACTCACATGGTTTTATTATAACAAATTCATCCATCTTTTTCCATTGCCAGCAACAAAATTAAATGAAATACATAAGAAAAAAAAGGAACTCTAAAAATCTTGATAAAAATTGATAATTATAATTATTATTAAAAGATATTTATATTGTGTTTATATATGGAATATATTTTAGTATTAGACATTAATTATGATTGTGTTTTATATATGGAATAATATATTCTTATATCAAAGAAAGTATGATGTATCAAAATTCTAATTGAAGGTTTAATAATAGAATAAAATTTAAATTAAATTAGAAAATATATATTAAAATAATGAGGTATAAAATTTTGAGATTTCAAAAGCTTATGTGGCAAAACTTGATGAGGTCAACTAAAAGTTAAAAAACTTCGATTTTACATTATAGTATAGATTCCTAAGAACATGTTTGGGAAGTTTTTCTCCTAGTAACACTGTTTGAAGTGGTCAACGTGGGGCATTAATTGTGGAATTTATGAATTCAAAATAATTTGGGCATGTCAAGGAGCATATGAGTGACATAAGCATAAAAGGCTAATCTATACTATAATGTAAAACCGAAACTTTTTTGATTTTTGGTTAACCTTATAATATTATGCCACATAAGCTTTTGAAATCTCACAATTTTACACCTCATTATTTTAATATATATTTTCTAATTGAATATAAATTTTATTCTATAATTAAACCTTCCATTAGAATCTTGACACATCATATTTTTCATTAATATAAAGAATATATTATTCTATATATATAACACAATCATAATAAATGTCTAATATTAAAATATATTCCATATATAGACACAATATAAATATCTTTTAATAATAATCATAATTATCAATACACCTCATTATTTTAAGAGTAATGCTAGAGACACAACTTATTTTACAACCAGATCTTTACAAACTTACGTGTCATCCTAAATGGAGGGTACACATCAGCAATTAAAAACACAACTCAGCGTTGAAATTTAACCCTAATAAAAGTTATTAAAAAATTTAAAATTCCTAAATCTCAAACACATCCCTACCAGCTCGCCGCCGACAACCACCGATCACAGTACCTCTCCGGCACCCACCACCATTATTGAATTTCAAACCCAACCACATCGAAAACCCCTATCTCTTCAATTTTGTTCTAATCCAAACCCCAATCGCCGTCAACAAGTCGATGTACTAGTAAATTAAAATACTCCCCATCTTCACGTAACTCTTTAACACACTCTCTCTCTTTTCCACACACACCCACCCACCAACAGTCCTAATTCCCCCACAAAGTTACAAACTTTTTTGCTTCCATTGCCCAATTCTACAAACCCCATTTCCAGATTTGAGCTTTTCAACCCCAACATCCCAAAAAACTACAATTTTGGATTTCTAGACATTCAGGGTGATTTGATTCGATAAGAAAACCGAATGGCGATTCTAGAAGCCGATCGCCATGGAGCCAGGGCTCGACCACCGGTTCGACCAAGGGTTCCGTTACGGCAATTTCTCCGAGTAGCATCGATGGCGTGTCAGATTCAGTTCGGGTGGGCTTTACAGCTGTCTTTACTGATGCCGTACGTGCAAGAGCTGGGGATTCCACAATTGATGGTCGAGATTGCTCGTCTGTGGGTTAGAGTCCGCTCTCAAATGCGCCATCAACCGATGGCCCAGATTTCTCGCCTGCGAGTTAGAGTTGATGAAGATTTGGTGGTGGGTGGTGGATTGACGCCAGGGGTGAGCTGCTGGAGGATGGATTTTTTTTTTTTTTTTTTAATTTTAAAATTTTAATGATTTCATTAATGTTAAATGTTAAATGCTAATGTTGATGTGTATTTTAATTGCTGATGT
>BKZX01030261.1:0-17727 GCA_014362285.1 Fagus crenata | reverse complement strand
AACAAGCAATAAGGCACTACATGGCTTCTTTATCTGATAATTGGGGTCTCATTTGTCAATTGATGATTGATAATACAGAAAGAAATAAGCAAAATTGTAATGGTGAAGGAAGATTCGGAAGTAGAAGCTGTAATCCTTTAATCCCAACCTGAAAGACTGAGAACACCCGTTGATCCCATGCTTAAAGACAAGGGAAAATGAGTTTTAGAATAACCTCTCCTCTACTTACACTGCCGCCTTTATTACTTTTGAGTTCTTCCTTCTTAAGTTACTGGTATATCATCCACCTCCTAGTCTTCTGTCAATAAATTTATTAAAAGAGCTCATTTATTTCTTCTTTTCTTTGCAATTAGATTAGATATAAATTTCCTATGGTTAATTTCGACTCATGTTAGCACAGCCTCATTTTTTTTTTTTCAACGTTTGAAGGATGAATAATTTAACCATCAGTAGAAATTTATCATAACCAAACTTATGTATTTGCTCTGTTTTAACTTTTCTGTCTATCAAATTTTCTGAAGTTGCATTCCTCGCTCCTACATGATCTCGGACGTACATTGTTTGATTTCATATGTATGTCATTTTATTTAACAAGGAGATGTGGTTCTAGTTGACTCAATATGCATTTGAGTTTAGATCAATCTAAACATGTTTTTAATTAGATGTTAGTCCATTTCTAGACCCACCTTTGTCTATTAACTTGTGTTATTTCTTTTTGCTGGTTTCCAAGAGGGAGGATGGAAGACGTAGCAGTTATTGGTGTTACTGGCTAGCAGCCTAGCACTATCATTGGATTGATTGGACGCAAGGAAAGCATTGTCAATGATTATGAACTTTTACTTCTATCCCTATAATCTTACAAGTATGCTTTAAATCTGTTGGAATGGACTATGATTAATGTACTGTGATGTAATTTGCATTTTTCTTCTGTTTTCTTCACTTGGCCACGTGATGACTTTTTTTTCCCTTTACCTAATCTGTTGGAGTTTTCTAGAGTAATAAATTATATGAATTTGGTTTCTTGAGTTAATAAAATTAATCTTATTTACAAAATACTAGTTTAGTACTTTGTTGTTGTACCCATTTGAAATTATAGTATTTGCACATATGAATTGTAATTTTGTGGTTTTGATGGTTATGGTCACTTCCAATTAATACAATAACAAGATGAAGACGTTTATATTAAAATAAAAATAATATGAATTAGGTTATTTTGATTTGAAGTTAACTCTCCAAATTAGTATATCATTGAATCCGAAGAAGAAAGTTTATAAATATTATATATAGATTTATCTCTTTGCTAACGTCTATCATTCATTGGTTTAATGTTAAATAGCTTGGAAACATGTGGGATTGGTTAGCAATGTGTACATGTTAGCAAGGCATTTTCGAAAATGTTGGGCTTAGGAGTTGAAATTGTGAAATTTAAATTATGTCAAGCCAACAAACTAGCAATAATAAAATAAGTGAGAATAAATAAGAAAAATAATTACACAAGAAACACTAAGAATTTACATGGTTAAAAATTATTTGCTAATATCCATGGGCCTAACTTCAATCAATCCACGGGAAATACAAAAACAATTAAGACAATCCAAAGT
Source organism: Fagus crenata (assembly GCA_014362285.1). Lineage (NCBI taxonomy): Eukaryota > Viridiplantae > Streptophyta > Magnoliopsida > Fagales > Fagaceae > Fagus > Fagus crenata. Next base: position 16,126 of record BKZX01030261.1, on the reverse strand, counting down.
TACTTCACAATAATATTATTATAACATGGCTTTGACAAATTCTCCTTACTTTGATATAGTTGAACCTATAGTGGAACACCAAAATATACTATAGTTCTCTATAACTATAACACTAACATTCTCAAGAAATAACTTTATATTTTTTACATAGTCACTCATAGTTTTACTAGCTCACTTTTTCACCACACTTGGAATGAAACACACTTCTTCTTTAGCATTGATAGGTTCAAAATTATAGTATTTGCATAAGCGAATTCTATATTTTTCTTTTCAATAGAATTTGACTATTGAAATTCCCGAAGAAAAGGTTTTTTGGGAATTTATGCATGAACCCAACTCATGGAATTCTCATGTACTGTCATTACACTCATTTGCAATTCTAATCCATATTACACTTCTAAAAGAGTTCAAGTCTCCTTGAAATTCTCAATCAAATAATTTCTTATTTTGAAAATGTTATATTCCAAGTACCATGAACCATGTATTGTATTTTCTTTTTATCATGTATTGTACTTAGTTAACACTTGCATTAAATGGAGACAAACCATCCAACCCCAACTATTTTTAAATATATATATATATATATATGCTTTTTTAAATATATATATATATATATATATATACTCTAGTATTGTTATTGAGACACACCATCCAACCCCAACTATTTTTTTTTATTTTTTTTCTTTCTTATCCCTGAAAATAAGTTTCGGAAATAATTTTTACAAAACATTCCTCCAAATATATTTGCTGCCTTTTTTTAGCAAAAAATTTGCTAATGCTTGAAATCTCAAGGCTTTGCTAATAAAGACACAACTCACTATCTTCCATATTACAAATCATTACCAATCTGATAAAGCACAGTTCTATACGCTTTAAAAATTTATGGGGACTTCCAATAAAAACCCTAGCCTCTGATTCTTATCTATTCATACACACTAAGATCTTGATAACTATAATGCCGTAACATAATTGGATTATGCAACATTTTTCAGTCAACGGATAAATACTTTATAAGACTGTAGCAAACTAATTTTTAATGTGGTTTGGTCGTTGAAGGAAATAAATAACTACTTCAAATTATTGTACAAACTCTTAATTAAATGAATAATCTAACTTCAAAGTTCAAAATGGTGTGATTGGTTCAGAATAGCCTCAATTAAGAAGACCTTTTAGGTATGGCACCAAATAACACCAGAAAATGAAGTTACAAAGTTAATTAAATAACATTGATCACTAATATAGTCTTAAATTCTTAATGTAACACCAGTATCAATATTATCCTAAAAGTGCATTAGTAAGATTAATTACACTTAAATACTTATAATTCTTCATTATATATGATATTGCACACTTTACATCCATAAATATAAGATAAAACAAGAACTTACAAGCATGAAACTCTTGAAACTTGCAATTTTATACTAGGAATAGTAAATTACACTATTGGTCTCTTTTAATCTCTTTTGTTCTCTTTTGATCTCAAGTTCTCTTAAATGTTCGCGGGAGCTTTCTCTGTAACAGTGCTCTTCTATTTATGCCTTCACAGTGAGCAGTTACCAGTTCGTTTCCAATTTCTATGCATGCCTTGAACTGCGATTTAAAGACCCAATCTTCTAGGTTTGATCAACACTTGTCACTTGATAAGAATTTCTAATTACCAAATAACCGTTAATAACTGTTTTCTTCTCTGAAAAAAAGATGTCTCGAAGTGGATCATGTGTTGTTTTTACTTTATAATACTTATAAAGTGAAATGACAATTAGGTCTTATAACTTAATTATTCTTTGGCCCAATAACTTAGCCAATTTGTTCAAATCAGACCTGGTGAGCTTATTTCTTATAAAAATTTATTTTAGTGAAAAGTTGTAAACAAAGTCCTCGACCAATTTTCTCATGTGTATCAAGATAAACTGAAAGAAAACGTTTTTCTTTTTAATTGATATCACCACACAAAATAAGAAGGCAGCAGCTTGTTGAGATTTAGATAAGACATAACTAATTTTTTAAATAAAATAAAGGACATTTGCTGATGGATGGCCTGCCAGCTTAACTATGGTTTGGAAGTAGTTGTATAGAATGAAAAGAGTGTGCAGGAGTAAAAAAACCAACCTTATAAAGAGCACCAATCAATTGATATTATTATGATATTTAAGGTATACCTAAATCTGCAAAAAATATTCAGTCTTTACCGCATATGAGTTGCCCTTAAATAGTACCATCCAATTGTTAACAAACATTCTAGGAATCAAAATGGAACCAGACACTCGAATGAATGATGAAGTGCAGAGGTTATCCGCAAAGAGGTTAGTCCCGCTGGCCTAATTAAGGATTAGAAATCAAGTCCATAAGTTGACATATATATTGGAGATTTTTCTGTCTAGGTTTGGAAAAATGAGCCAAATTTCCTCTAAAGAAATTGAATTGGCAAGGAAAGAATTTTGGAAATTTCTCCTTTTTTATTTTTAATAATTCAATTTTTACAACAAGTGGAAAGGGGAGAGATTAAGGAATGCCAATCAAGAGCTTTGCACTTAATGATCTTAATACTTGATAAGCTATAATGAAAGAGGATTTTTATCACAAAAAGCAAGTAGCCAGTTTAAATGTCTAAAAATAGGTTTGTTTGTTTTCAGAATGATTTAGAGTATTGTGGTACTGTATTACTTATCAAAAAATAAAAAGCTGTGTTGTATTAAATACATGTGTGAATTATTTTGTAAGAGATAAATATTGTTCCTTACTACTCACATCACACCACCTAAATGTGGACATACATCAATAAATTGTGGATATCAACATTTATAAATATTCACAATTTATGGATATATATTCCTACATTTTAGGCGGATTGTATGAATGATATACATTGTTAGTATGTAAGTATCACTGCCCCGAAGGAAGTTCAATGACTTAATTCTCTTGGATTTTGGGGAGACCACTGTTATAGAACACATCTAACTATTAGTATTACTCTCTCTCTCTCTCTCCCTCTCTCACATGTTTTGTTTTGTCTTGTTTAAGGCTGATGGGCAAAGTTGCAGTTATTACTGGTGGTGCAAGAGGGATTGGAGCTGCCACAGCAAAACTGTTTGCACAAAATGGTGCCCACGTTGTAATTGCTGACATACTCGATGATTTGGGGGCAACACTAGCCGATTCAATAGAAGGCCGCTACATTCACTGTGACGTTTCAAAGGAAGCCGATGTTGAATCAGCCATCCAGCTTGCACTGACTTGGAAAGGAGGACTAGACATCATGTTCAACAATGCAGGCATTGGTGGCCCTGGTGGGAGCATCACTAACCTTGACATGGACCATGTGAAGTATCTACTCTCAGTTAATGTGCATGGATATTTACATGGCATGAAACATGCTGCAAAAGCCATGATCAAAGGCGGAAAAGGAGGATGTATCATTTGCACATCAAGCTCAGCAGCCATCATGGGAGGCCTAGCAGGACACCCCTACACATTGTCAAAAGGGGCAATCATTGGATTAATGAGAAGTGCTGCTTGTGAGTTGGGGATTCATGGAATTCGAGTAAACTGCATTTCGCCACATGGGGTTCCTTCGGAGATGCTTGTCAGTGCCTACAAGACGTGCATGGGGATGGATATAACACCTGAAGAAATTGGTAAGATTGTTGGTGAGAGAGCGAGTTTATTGCGTGGGAGAAGTGGAAGTACAGAAAATGTGGCTCAGGCTGTGCTTTTCCTGGCTAGTGAAGATGCTGGATTCATAACAGCACACAATCTTATTCTTGATGGGGGATATACTTCTGCTATCAGCGACATGAGTTTCATCTACCAATGTGAAGAAAAAGCAAATAGCAAATAGAATAACTTGGAGGGGAAAGACAATACCTTTCTTTTACTACTCTTTTACGTAATAGATGGAAGAATAAATTTATCTTAAGGTAAGAGCTTATAAACTCTGTCTTCACCTACTAATTTGACCTACCATAACTAAATAGATAGACAAGGATGCAGACTAACTATATGGTTGTAAACATGTGCCTTCTCAGAATGAATGAAAAGTATGCTGTCAAAGCACTATTACAATTATTGAGTTCTTACAAGTCACATTCATGACATGGTTTATGCTTTGCATATATCTTAGGCCTTTTCTATGAATGATAAATTTCTTTAAAACTACTTGATGGATCTGACTAAAGGCTAGTCAACAAGGCTAGGAAAGAATGTGAGTGAGTTGTTTCCAGGGAAAGTAGGAAGACACAACTCTTCAAGAGACTCTTGGAAGGGCTTACACAAATTAACCTGACACCTTTGCACCAATCTGCCCACATCCGTTAGCATTCCTAGCCTGCTACAACATCTGCAATGTTTTCTCTCTACCAAAGTGCCTTTGGTTGTGTATTCAAGCATTAACTTCTTGCTAGAAAAATGAGCTTGGACAATATTAAAGGGGTGAAAGCTACCAGAGGGTGTTCCCCAATCTTGCACTTGATGTACACTGATGATGTGGTACTTTCTTGTCGTACTAAAATGAGTGAAACTGTAGCTATTGAAAAGTGCTTGATGAAGTATTGTTAACTGATTGAGACCAAGTTAAAGGAACAGGTCTAGCTTCAAGGTTTCGAAAAGGGGTTCATCAAATACTGTGAGACAAATAGAAGCAGCTTGCAATTGGAAAGCTCCCTACAGACACAAGGTACTTAGGATCCCCATTTTCTTATCCAAACGAAAGTCTAAAGATTTTAGGTTCATCAAAGAGAAAGTTGATAGCAGATTGTGTGGATGGAAAAATATATGCTTATCTTGGCCAGGAAAGAGCACTTTCATTAAATTTGTAGGTCGGTCAATTCCCATTTACTCAATGCCAATCTTCTTCAATGCCAATCTTCAATCTCCCATTACAGCAGTTGCTTGACATAACTAACAAATTGACACCACACAAACAATCCTCAAACTAACCGAAGCCGGTGGATTGAGATCACATGCAATACCTAGAGTATTGTAAGGGCATGCAATTCCTTTAAATGGTTGAGATTAAAAGTTAAAAGGTTAACTTTTAATCTCAACCTTTGAATATAAAAAGCAAAAAATGTCAGAAGGGTAAAAATGTAAAAGACTACAAAAGTAAAAAAAAAAAAAATTTGTGAGCAAACAGAAGAATTGCACCCCTGCAATACCAAACAGGAATTGCATGGGATCTCAATCCGAAGCGGATTGAATCAAAATATATCTATGTAAGGAATACAATCTGAAACCATTGATTTTAGTGTAACAATACTTCTCTTCCTCATAAAACAGAAGATTTGAGGTTCAAACCACTATTTATGATCAATCACTATAAAATTGATTTTATGAGGTTCAAAAGATTGGAATAATGATTACATCGGAATAGGAATAAGTATGATGAGGAATACAAGAAGTTTTAATGTAATAACTATTTATATTCATCTGTTTGGTAATCACAATAAAATAGAACCCACAATCTATATTTCACAATTTGATATAGCATGATTTTATAATAGAATGGAGTAATATTTCAATAAAATTTCCTAAATTCCCTCATATAATTATATTTATATTCTTTGTGGGTGTCGCTTAACATTCAATTATTTATAATTAAATAATTTTTTAGCTTATATATATCCATAAAAAAAAAAAAAACAAAAAAAAAAAATATCTCTCTTAAATATTAAATTCTTATAAATGACAAATTCACATGCTTGAATAAAATGATGATATATATATATATATACATATTTGAAAGTTAAATTAATACATCAATATAAAAAAGTTTTGTAATTTTCTTTTATTATTAAATTTCATACTATAATATAAATTGATGATTGACAAGTATAAGCCTCATCAATTTAAACTACAGTATGAAATTTAATAAAAACAAACAAACAAAATATAAACTCATCTTTTCTGATTATTTAAATTGCAAATACGTATTAACGTTTTTATGAAACATGTATTATTATATTTTTTAAGAATCAAGATTGTTTTATATATCATCATTTTATTCAAGCAGGAGAATTTGATATTTATTAGAATTTAATATTTATGGAAGATTTTTGTTAGTTTTTTTTCTTTTTCCTTTTCTAACATTTATAGAGATAACAATTTTGAACAAAGGAAAATGATGTTAATTATACAATTATTTACAACAACTATAAATATAATTATAAAAGGGTATTTAAAAAAATTAATTGAATATGACTCTATTCTATTCACTAAACCATATTATACAAAATTGTAAAATACATTCAAGATTATATTTATATATTATCACCAAATTGATGCATAGTGAAAATTACTCCACATGCTCAACTGAATAACTACTACTCTCTCAGTCCCAAATTATTAATCCTCTATTCCATTTTGAAATGTCCCAAAATATAATACTCTTTAAAGAGTTATTAAATATATTTTCAAACTTACCCCTTACTTTATTTATAAAATCAATACTCCTCCTTTACTAGGGTTTGAATTAATGATGGTAGCTTTGAAAACTTGTCCTTTTTATGTAAAAGACAATTCTTTAAATTGTGTTCCCTTGAACAAAAAAAAAAACAGATTTTCTAATAGGACCAATAATTTGAGATGGAGGAAGTATAATACAAACCATATCTATTCCACTTATAATTAAAATCACATTTTAGAAATGGATTATAAAATTTAACTGAAACTACATAATGATCTTTAACCGGAGAATCTGCCAAATCATAGATAAATTACAAAATAATTATACCATTATTTAAATAATACACGTGGATGATCTTATAATTAGCCACATAGTGAATTATAATAAACTAACTACAAACCAGTTTGTAGCCAAACCTTTGTCCTTAAAAATATGTACAGAAATTTAAATTTTATTCAACTTTTTTATTTTTGATATTGTATTTGTTCCGAGTTGGTTTTAACTTATTTCGGAATATTTGAAATGTGACAACATTTATAATGCCAGCTTCTCTTTTTCTTTAATGAAAATAAAAATCCAAAATGCTATAAAATGGAAAATTTAAAATAGAATTTCTTGCAACAAAATCCTAATATCTTGTACAAAACTGTGTTCCAACAAACAAATACTAAACATTGTTTCATCACGACACCCACAACTACAAAAATAACTACTGAAAAAGAAAATAGAATTTAATTTCCAGTGATCTCCGAAGCTCAAGGCTAAAATTAATATATGCTGAAAATCTAAATCTTGACGTTGAAGTAATCCGGGTCAAAGTGATGTAACCGTACATAACCATCTTCACCTCCGCTTGAGAAACTATAAGTTGAAAAATATCAAATAAGTAAGAACTACAAAATTTAAATAAAAATTCAAGGGATCATCTGAACAACATAAAATTTCTCCAACTTCTAGGAGGATTTCGGTCTAATCTGATTAAAAAAGTGTTTTGAAGTGAAGACTAATAAAACAACTACTAACAGGACAAACAGAATAGGCCCTTTTTTAAATTGAACAGTCAAATACGATTAATTTCAATAAGCAATGAGATTAATTAGACCACCAAAATAGGGAATAAGCAGAAGCCATTAAAAAGAGAAAATAAAGGGAGTGCTGCAAAGACCTAATATAGGCTTCACTAGTTCGAATATTGTTTTAACTCCCAACTCCTTAGTACTTACTAGTTTACCAAACAACCATCCATAATACCATCTCTACCTCAAATTTTGCCAACACCCATATTTGTACAAATAACCCAAATCCTCCTGATACATATACCAAAAACCTATATAAAATAACTCATCAATATTATCATAATTTTCTACACAAATATACCTGAATCTAAAAATACACTTGAAAATATTTATGAGGTAAAATGTTGGTTGTTCAACATCCAATTGCACCAATGTCATTTAAATTTCAGCATTGAGATCTGATTTCAACCTTCTGTCTAAATCCTTTTAAATTAAGCTAACTGAATTAGTCATATGCAATTCAGGTGACTGAAATGTTGACATGGCATTGAAATTAACAATTGTCCTCATGTATACGCCCACTGCTAAATATTCCTACGAATATGTTTGGAATGGAGGAAGAAGGGTTGAGAGGAAAGGGAAAGATGTTAGGGTGGCTGGAAAGTCTTAATAAAGAAATAAAAAAAGATCAAACTCTCTCTCTCTCCATCCCACTCCCCACTGACCTCTTCCCATGGCCTCCACCCACAATATCATTGACACCACCCCTACCCTTTTTCTTTACAGTTTTGAATGCAGCTTCCTACCTGACAAACACACAAGCAAACCCTAGATTCACGTCTACCAAATCCTAGATCCATTACCACATTCGTGGTTGTTTATCTATATATATATATATATATAAACTAGATTATAGGAGATGATGGAAACACCACAGCAGCCATCGTTAGGTAAATGAGACTTTGAGCTGCTCTTTTTCCTAGATCCATTGTTGTTAGCTGCTCTTTTTCCTGGTATGTCAACTTGAGCTCAGGAAAGAATCAGTCAATTTCAAAAACTCCACCGGTAGCCAATGGAGCAACTCCAACAAAAAATAAAAGGAGGTAAATGGAACAGTGGAAGTGGACCATTGTTTCTATCTTTGAGCATGGCCTCATATTGAAGCCCATAATCTAGATCTTATGCTATCAGCCATACATATTTAGGGAAATTGGGATTGAGATCAGTGAAGATGGTGGAGAAGGGGGAGTGGGAGATTGGATATGTAGCATTCACTAGAATATTGCTTGGTTTGACATTGAGATTTTGATTTTAAATATACAAAAGATGAGAGTGAATCTTGGTTTTGGATCAGTTTGAATTAAAGATCAAATCTTGTGGATTGGATTTTGTGAGAAGAAAAATTAGGGGTCAAAAGAGAAAGTCGGGGATACCGATAGAGGAATGGAATGGAGAGGGAATAGGAGAGACAATATATGTCAATTTCCTTAAATAAAACTTACAAGGAATAAGACAGGGTGCAGAGAGAGAGAGAGAGAGAGGAAAAGAAAATATTTTGTTAAATAAAAAATAATAATAATAATAATAAAGTTAATGGCATACCAACCAACTTCAATCATCTGTGTACTACACTAACTCTTAATCTTAATTTAGATAAATTTGGATGAAGGGGTGAGTTTGAAACAATGATGAAAGTTGAAAGGTGACATTGTTGCTAATGTCTTACAAAAGAAAAAAGACATTGTTGCTACTGCAAAATGTACTTTACCCATTAGTTATTATTTATATGCAACACCATAGTCACTAGCTCAGTATAACAAAATAAGTAGAATGCTTTAAATCAAAACATAACTAGAAATAATTTTGTATAGTCAAAAATCATATGGCATATTTGTGAAACTTCACATGATGGTAATCTATCAAATACAGCAAAGGAGAAGCCTTTGTTCAACACCAATTCAAGAAACTCAATTTTCTAAAAAGAGAACAAAAGAAACCATACCTTTTCCCATCTGGGTTGAAAGCCAGAGCATTTATCGGTCCAAAATGCCCTTTTACACCACCAATTTCTTCTTGAAGAATCTAAACATATGAAAGTGGAAGGACATCATATACTGATGAGACTAAACAACCACGAACTTTTATATAATCAAAGAACTTAGATGAAAATATGGATTTACCTTGTCAAAGAATTTGGCTTCAAATTTCCCTGCACGATGATCAGTTGTAGTAACAGCTGATGCATCTTGACCACCTCCAAGCACCACCTGGAAAGCATAAAAGGCATTGAAGTTGATCAAATATTGAATAAGTCAAGCAGCATGTAAGGCCAGAAATGTTGATGCAGACAGCAAAGTGCTCAGGAAAACACACTATCAAATACCAAAAGATTCAAGAATTGTGGTCTAGTTTTTATGTTGGGCCTTCTTGGCACCTTTCATTGATTGCTTCAGTCATTATGGAGTCTTAATATAAAGTTTCTTTAGGTTAGAAAGTTGCTGGATCAGTTTTCATTAAATTTTACTAGAATAGGGGTAACCTTTTCTGGAATGGGCTGTAATAGGCTGCACCAGAGGCCCAATAGTCTCATTGTATGTTTTGAGTCCTTTTCCTATTTGGTTTAAAAGTTCATTACTTTTCTTTGTTATTAGGAGTATTATTTAGAGTTCTAGTCTTTCTAGGAAAAGGGTTGGCAATAACCTATAGAAAGGCTCTCATGTACTCAATAATATTGATAGCAAAATTGAATTCAATTAAATTCCAACAGCTTATCTTAGGCTTCAAGGATGTAATTGCCTAGGGTTTATCTTTCTTTGTTTCTTCTATAATTTATTGTTTTAAAATCAAACAACCATCAATTCATCCAAGATCCAACATTTTTATTATCTAACCCTACCTAAACCTGTAAACATCAAACACTATTTAAGAAACCTTCAAGATCTTATTCATTGGCATATCTCTTGCATATTCATAACAATAGTAAAAACCCATGATTCCCGGTAACGACATTCAGCTACATGTCACCCTCACGCCTAAGTCAAATATTGCATTCAAGTCACAACTCAGCATAGACTCCAGGGATGGATTGAACAGAATCTGACCAAGAGAAGAAAATAAAAATAAACAAACAAGCTGTTCCCAGGATATGAATTCTGTATGCCTCACGAACTTTGGTTCAGCCATATGTATTACACGTGTCAAATTTCAACATTTGACGCATATAACGTTAGGGGTGAATGCCTCTCGATTACCCAGCAACTGGTTCTGGCGGATGGGGTCAGTTGCACGTAGGTTTTACTGCCTAGAGGCGAGTTCAAAAGGCTCTTCTTTAGAAAGGTTCCCTACCTTATAAAAAAAAAAAAAAAAAAAAAAAAAAAAAAAGCAAAAAATACACTTTTGGTCCTTATATTATGTGAGTGTTTTCATTTTGATCCTAGTATTTTGAAAAGTTTCAATTTAGTCCTTGAGTCTTTAATCCATTTTTGTTTTGGGTCCTTGCCGTTATTACACTTACAAAATTAAAGATGTGGCTAACGAAATCCTGATCTGTCATTCATTTATAATAAAATAATATTTTCTTTCTTTATTAACTCTCTCTCACTCAAAATATCTCTCGCTCTCTTTTTTCGTTCAAGCGCAATCTCTCTTTGGCTTCGAGTTGGATCTCACACTGCCAACAGCGATGGTAACGGCCGCAAGTTCGGGACCCTCCGAAACGGATCGTCCAAGAACCTATTGCCAGGTCTGGACTAGTGCGAGGCATTTTCATCTGGTTGAGCCGGTCTTAGGGTAGTGGTTTCGGCAATGGAAGACTGCGGGGGGTTTAGTAGTGGAAACTAAGTTGGCATCGTCTTGGTCTTGTTTGGGATCTGTGGAAACTAAGAAGCAAGGGTGAATGGACGGTGGAGATGGAGGCGGGGAAGCAGATGACGTGCAGGAATCGGAGGCATTGAAGATTTCGTCGATGGTGGACTGGGGGTTGAGATCTGTGGCCTTTGGGTGGGTTGCTGGATTCACGGTGTGCTGGGTGGTTTGGGATTTTGAATCTTTACGATCAGTAATTTTTAGATTTTGTTTTAACCTGCATCAATTGGGATTTTGGTCTAACACAAAATTGTTGATCATGTATTATAGAAAATTTACTGCAGCAACTTCTAACTTGCATAATTTTCTATCTTTAGATTTTGTTGGTCAAATTGATGCAGATTAGAAGTTGTAGCTCGATACAAGATCTTTAGAAATTCAACACTAAATTGGGATTTGATGGGTCTTGAAAGGATTCTTGAATTGGGTTTAATATTTCAAGATCTAGGGATGGTTAGGTTAAAAAAGATTGGATTTGATTGAATCTTGAAGGAATTGATGGTTTTTGGTGTTAAAACAATGCCCTGTTTTTGGATTGGGAGGGAGAGAGAGAGAGAGAAGAGAGATTTGATCGGAGAGAGAAAATAAAGAAAAGTATAAAAAAAAGATATTATTAATGCTGACATGGCTTTTTTATAATTTAAGTGATTACTAGGTATTTTTTAATTTCATTTAAATAATTTTTTATTTTAATTAAATTACACGTAAGCAATTTCTATCATTGTGCTAACGGCAAGGACACAAAACGAAAATGAATTAAAGACTCAAGGACTAAATTGAAACTTTTCAAAATACAAGGACCAAAATGAAAACACCTCCATAATATAAGGACCAAAAGTATATTTTTGCCAAAAAAAAATAAGACCACCTCTCAACTTTACTTATTAAAAAGTATTCACAGCTACTTATACCTAATTTACAAGGCATACAAAAACCAAAGCAAATATAAAGAAAAAATAGAAGAGAACAAATGAACCAAAGAACAAAACCTTTTTTTTTTTCTGGTAACTCACACAAATGCCCTTGAACACTTGATTTCACCCTCCACACATTCTTATGGAAGAGGGAGTGTTGTTTGAGCTAGAACTCATTGACGAACCAAATAACGATAAAATGAACAGTATATCCACTCTTTCTATGACCAACAATAAAGTGTTTTATCTAACCAATCCTTAAAATTTCTCTAAAAATTTTATTATTTCAGTTTAAATATTATATCTGCAATTAATTTTCAGAATAATAGCAGGTTCCCTGGAATCAGCAGTGACAGCATCAATTTGGATTTTCTAAGAAAAATTTGTAAAGTAATCAGTACTGGAAGAACTAAATATAGGCTCACTTGCATGACAGAAAAAGGTCTTCTCAGAACTCAAAACAAGAACAATAAAACTTCACTACAACGTTGAACCTCGTCATTATCAGTGTACTTAAATAAAGGACATACATGTCATTTCTGATAGTAAGATAAATCATAATGGATAGACACGTGATAATTGTATCATGGCACAAAAGTTCAAAATATATAAGAATTACATACATGATCAAGAAGTGGAGACATTGCAACGGCATTGACTGGACGTTCAGTCACGTAAGTCTTGATAAGAGTCAGAGTTCTGATGTCCCACAGCTAAAATATTTGCAAGAAAAACAAATCAGGTAAAAATACAGAAAACCCACAAGTTACACAGAAAATTTAAAATAAAAACTGGAAAGATAATAGATATTGCGAAAGAACAGAAGGAATGAAAAGACCGTGAGATCAGCCTTGTAAGACTCAGCGGAAATTTAATGTGTAAGTGAAGAGAATAGATAAGATGGAGTCCGTTTTACCTTAGCAGATTTATCAAGGGAACCAGTGAGGAAATGTGAACCATCGGCAGATTTCATAAGTGAAGTTATTGTTTTTTTGTGGCCAATTTCCTTCTCTGACTCTTTAAGCAGTTTTCCAGTCTGCATGTTTGATTGATAAGTATAAAAAATATAAAGGTGAATCAACCCATCAGTAAACTTCAGGGAAGAATCAGAAGAGTGGCAAACAGCAAATTAAAGCTTTAATTTCTGCTTTGAAGAATCCAACAAGAATGCAGTGATTACCATAAAGCCACAAATATCGACATGCTAATTGTAATCAAAGAACCACTTAACAATTTAATTGAAGATAACAAGGCAACCAAAGAATTAAGACAAACACTTACCTCAGAATCCCATATACGAACCACAGCATCTTCTCCAGCACTTATGATGGTGTTGTTTAAAGGCCCCCAAACAGCTCTATTAATTCTTCCCTGAGGACCCTTAATGACGAGCACAGAGTCACCAGTCTCTACAAAACGAATCCATTGATGATTTTACGTTAAAAGCTTCGGAAAAACTTACCAAACAGAAACACATAGCATCTATTCAAACATTTTTCAAAAAGCATTGAAAGGCCAAACATTTAGAGTATGAAAAAAGTGAGTTAATAAGGAACACTTTATAATTGGATGCCATCTATAATTCTTTTTGTTTTTAAATTTTTCAGAGTTCATTGAATTCCTAAACTCGCATTATTTGAGAAACAAACAACAACAAAAATTAGCCACATTAATGGCTTATATATGTTCCTAGAGAAATTACATTATCTATACAAAACATATTCATGCATTTGAACACACATTTTACAGGTACAAGAAATTGCCAACAAGTATTAAAGTTGTAGAGGTTCATCAAAATCGCTTTCAGCCATAAATTCATCAACCTAATAGGAAAATAAAAAATAGTGCATACGTTCGGAGGGGTCGTCGGCGATGCGTTTGACGTGAATAGCAGAAGGAGAATCCATAAAGGGATCGGTGGTAATGACGGCGAGCCTATCGCCGACCGATAAATCGACAGCCCTAGCAGGAGAACCGAAATTAAACGAGAACAATTGCTCTCCCGTCTTCACATTCCATATCTTCGCGGTTTGATCCGCACTCCCCGTTATCAGTGTCATCGAATCTCCTATAACAAATCAAAATAAATAAATAAATCAAAATAGTGTGAATGAATAATTAAGAGTGTGTGTGAAAGAGAGACTTGCTTGAGACATCGCAGCACCAAACGGCGCCATTGTGGCCGCGATAGGTGCCGAGGCGCTCGCCGTTGTCGGCGAACCAGACGGTGGGGTTGTGATCCTTGGCGCAGGAAAATAAGAGGTCGCCGTCACGGTTGTATTTCAAGAAGGTGAGTGGCCTTTCATGGCCTTTCATCAATATTGGCCTCATCGCACTTGCTTTTGGGAGGAAATAAAAGACGGTACTGCTTCTACTGGAACTTCAACGAGAATTAGGGTTCAGACTTCAAGCTGGACAGGATTTCAAACATTAAAAATATAAAATAAAAATAAAAATCTATAGTATGGGTTTACAGCAGCCCAGGAATTGAATTGGGCTTTAACTCTTTGAGTGGGCCAAGTCCAAAATATCGATATTGTATTCTTGTACTCATACCACTATTTTTTTCTTTTTCTTTTTAATTTTTGTGATTTTTTTCTGTATTCATTTGTGAACTATTGAATTTTTTTTTTTTTTTATATTGTATAGTTTGTTTTCTCGAAAAGGGTTGAGTTGATTTCTATTTGCTCTGCTTGTAATAGGGCTTCTCAGAAACTAGCAAAACTGGCATGTGGCCAAGTTATCCCTAAAGTTTGGTTAAAGATATGTCCCTCTACCATTCTTGATATTGTATCTATTGAATCTTTGGTTATTGAATAAAACTTCTATCGTATTTCATTTTTTTTTAAAAAAAGTTACAGGTTTTTTTGTACACACCAAACATTAGAAAACGTTTCCTGACTTGTTTTTTGGATCACAACCAAACAAATGAAAATGTTTTTTGGAAAACAAATCAATTTTCATAAAATGTTTTATGTTGAAACAAACTGAGCATAACAATCAACAATGTGACAAACATTAATGGTAAGAGGATAATTAATGTTGTTAATAACCGCTTCAGATGTTAATGGTTTTGCTTTTTGCATAAAACATCAATGTAATGTAATTGTTGCTTAGCCAAAAAAAAAATGTAATGTAATTGTTGATAGTTTAGCCAAATGGGGTCAAAGTAAACTGTATTGGTTTTTTTTTTTTTTTTTTTAAGCCTAAGGATCTCCCACATAGAAGGTTAAATAGAAAAAATTATTAGGTCCACCGAATGTAGTCCTCCTCCCTCTCATAAGGGATGTGGGCCCCACAAATGGGTCCCACACTGGGACCTATTGCCTTGTGAGAGGGAGGGAGGAGTTTGTTCGATGGACTTAATAATTTATCATTAAGGGGGTTTCGGGCTTTATTATTCTTATTATTATTATTATTATTTAATTACTAAGTCTAGTCCTAATAGAATGCAAAGAACATTTTTAACTTTCAACTATTTTTTATTTTTAATCTAAGTTCTTTAGGTTGTATATTCTCATAACAACATCAATTATCCACTTAGCATTGATGTCTTATGCAACAAGCAAAACCATTAACGTCTCCTTAATAAATCTTCAACAGAATTGCGAGGAATTTCTAGCTTTGTGCTTGTTAGAGAGTCTTTGTTCTCTATGTTTTTCGTATTCGAAGGCTTGTGTGTTGAAATTCTTTGGGGTTTTTAGGTTTGAATATGATGAATCTTCGATGGATTAGAGCTTTTGAATTTTCTGGATGTTTTGAAGCTTGATTCCAATAGAACTTTGAAACTTGGAAGAATGATATTAATGATTCTTTGATTGCTCTTTGTATTTGAAGATTTTGATGTAGAAATTTTGCAGGGCTTTGGATCTTGAATCAAATAGAGCTTTAAAAGTTGAAGTTCTTGGAGACTTTGGAGCTTGATTCCAACA
>BKZX01030254.1:0-16811 GCA_014362285.1 Fagus crenata | reverse complement strand
GAAGGCATGAGAAGTAGAATGTGAAATTGATGGGAGAATTTCTTGAAACCAGTTACATAAAACATTGAAGGCATGAGAAGTGAATTGTGAAATTGATTGGAGAATTTCTTGAAACCAGTTACATAAAACATTGAAGGCATGAGAAGTAGAATGTGAAATTGATGGGAGAATTTCTTGATAGCATTGGAGAATATGTTGGGATTTGCCATAAAATAAACATACTAGAACGAACACCCATATAGTGAAGATGAACCACCCAAAGGGAGGGACAAGGATTAACAGGAGCAAGTCACAGGCAAAGGCTCCAGATATAAGGGACACACTTTTGAGAAAATAGAGATATTTTGTGTTGAAAGTTGTTAGTATCACCGTTGCCAATCCTATAGTGCAGGTACATACATCTATTACTAAGAGCACTATGATGACATTGTGTGTGTGGAATAGTGTAGTACCTGAGCCTTGATACTTCAATACGACGAGAGTAAGCAAAAATGAGAAGATAAGGCCAAAAAGAGCAATCAGTCCGGTGAATAAATGAACTTCTTTCTCATTGCTGTATATAGAACAAAAATCGTATTATATTATGCGCAACATAGTTAAAAGGGTGCAAACAAAGGAATTACATGAATATCTTCTATATGTCATTTTGGGAACAAGTGTATAACGTGACATGATTTGGTATGTATAACATAATGAAGATGGCCTAAATTTTAAAATAAAAATTTTCAAGGATTGTGGATAATTTATCATATGTTTAAAGATACAACTCAATGCAGTATGAGGCCTAAGGCAATTACTTGGTGTTTAGACTTGTGTTTAATTTACTCCAATATCCTAAATTATCAGGTTATGAATATATGAAGAATATATTAGAATTGAATTTTATATGGATGATGAATTAATTGATTAAAAATCATTAATCATTTGGTATATAAAGGTTAAATATATATATATATATATATATATTACAAAATGCAAATAAAGTATGACATAAATGCACAAGATTTCATGATTGGATAGCATGCGGTTTGTGTTTTTTCAAACACGAATTTTGGGTTTAAGGTTGTGAAGACATGACATTTTTCAAAATTAGTAACACACTTACGATGTCATGTGCAATTCGAAGTATATTTTAAAATATTTTGTAAGTAATTATATTATAAGACATTAATAATATTTAGGGAATCAATTTCAATTATATAACATGTCATTAGAAAGGGAAAATTATTCAGTAGTCCCGGACTACAAATATATGCATAGTCTCACCTCTCACAGAGTGGTGGGTCCTAACATGAATTTAATTAGTGGGACCCACCATTCATGTGAGGGGGAGACTATGCAGTTATTTGTAGTCCTCGATTATTGAATAATCACTTGATTAGAAAGAGGGTTGATGACAAATGGTAATTAAGATTGTAATTAAAAGATAATGACAATTAATCTTTTAAAAGAAGGATAAACGGAAAAAAAATATTTAAAATTCCGTATTAGTTTATTATGTGTTAAAATTATGAATATATAAAAAAATTTGGATTTATAATATTGGGGGCCTTTTTTTATTGGGGCCTAGGGCCAAGGCCTAAGTTGCCTAGGCCAAGCCACCCCTGGATGTTAGGCCAAAAATATTAAATATAAACATTCATATCTATGCTTATAATTTTAAATTTTAAACTCATTTTTCCATGATTTTGAGAAAACATTAATTTTCAAGAAAAATCATTGTAAAGAAATAAATTAAGATTCCTCATTTTATTTTATTCAATCAAAAGTTTAAATACCTACAAGTTGACCTAAGCCACTCATCCATATGAGACGAGTGACCCTCAGTTGGGCCTACTTATTTATTCAGCCCTCCTCGGCTAGCTCCAACTGACATGTTGGAGTGGACTAACATCCAAGGTGGCCCAAGGCCTGGGCAAAATATTTTGTTCTAAAAGAGTTATGCATGTGATGGAACCTCATTGCATAGCTCGATACCCTTTTTTTTTTTTTTTTTTTTTCATAGCCCAATACTAGCGAAACACCTAATGAGGCTCCAATGAGCCCAAAAAAAAGACAAGGTTCTTGTTGATATCTCTATTAGTGATTGTTGAATAGAAGGGGCTTTTCATGTGGGTGACCACTAACCAGGGAAAAAAATGAAAATAGATCAGCCATGTTCTTGGGCAATGAGCTAGGAAATGGAATAGAACATCAATTTAAGGTACAAAACGATGTTTATTTACAAATCATGTTGGTAAGAATATTGACACTTAGGAGGAATCAAATTGTTATTGTTTATTTAAACTTCACCATAAAAATTTAGTAAAAAAATGAGACTTGCATGAGTATAACCCATAAAAAAATTGGCATGAAAATATAAGCTCGGTCAAATGGTTTTTTTTTAGTGCTTTCAACAACGATAAGACTGTACACTTTAAACGTATATATATTAAAAAAAGAAGAATATAAACAGTTTTTTTATTTTATTTTATTTTATTATTTTTATTTTTTATAATATGATAGGATTTGAAATAGAGTCCCTCTATGATAATTATTCTTTATCATTAAGCCAATCTATTATTAAGTTTCTTTTTTATATAGGTAAGATTTGAAGACCCTTATTTGAAAATAAAATACTCTACTCGTTTAGATAACTGATAATACGTAAAATAGCTAACAATATTGATATTTGTTATGTTGAAATTTCTCTGATCACTTTTATCTCTGTTAATTTTATTCTTATCAACCCAAAAAAACAAAGTTCTTAGATCTCAATTAATTTTGTTCTTGTAAGTCAAAAAAGTGTATAAAAGAAGTTTTTCTAAGAAATAAAGTTCAGACCAGCATATATGTATTTATCTATTGTACTAATTTTAATTTTCTTTTTGAAAATTTAATATTTATAAGCTATTAGACCAGTAGAGTTACATGAACAATCTTGACATCGAAAGAGGCTTTTCAAACCTGAAGTTTGGGATAAAATCTAATATTTTCGGGATTGAAAATATAAGCATTGCTAATAATTAAATAAATCTCAATAGACAAATAAGAATAAGAAGAGGAAAATAAAAAAAGAGCATTTCTAATACTCCGGCTTGACTTTCAAACATTAAGTCCGGGTCAATATCCAAAATAAACCCGGCTAAGAAAACCCAAATCATTATTATAAGATCCAGAGATTTCAAATTTACAATACCAATCCTCAACTTTCTTGGCACCCAAAGACAAAACAGAGAGAGAAATGAATGAAGCCAACTCTGCTCTTCACAAAGCTATCAGAGTCAAAAAGAAAATGATTCTACTGGAAATAGCTCTAAACAAAAAAAAAATAAACGCGTAGATTTGAACTCAAAAGTGAAAGAAGGCCCAGATCTAAGATAAGAAAAAATAAAAATTAGTGTCAATCACGATTAGATTAGGCAAAATAAGAAAGGAATGAGTTTGAGAATATATAATTAATCACACAAAGAATTGAAACGGATTTATAAAATAAAAAAAATAAAATAAAAAAAAAAACAGAGTGTGAGAAACACAATAGGCCAACGGTTTTATATAACAAGTAAGAATGTGGCATATAATCTCATGTAGCTCTGCTCTGTCCATCATCTCTGTTTGCACCTTAAACCACAAGTTGCCATGGGGATGGGGCAGCTTATTATGTATTGTAGCTCTAGCAATAAAGAAGTCACATCCATTTTGTCTTTCATTTTTACTTCCATCAATGAGTAAAGTTTAATGGACATTAATTGAAGCCACACTTATTTATGAAACACTAAAAAGGGAAAATGATCATGTAGATTTAACAGCCAGAAACGTCTTGTTTGTTTAAAACCCATGAACAAAATTTAGTACAAAAGCCATAGACGAAAACTATACAGTCTATACTAGAATTCATATGACCAAACAGAAAAATGAAAAAACCAAAACTAAAACTAAAGATAAAAACTTTGTACAAAATTACTAACCTCTCCAAAGAAATGTTGCTGGAATTGTTGTTGTCCATGCTGAGCGACATGTTTCTTTGACTCTGAGCAAGAAAATTGAACTGGTTTATCAGTTGTTTCTGAAATGTGTTTTGCTCCTAGCTCTTCCCCTAGTCCTTCTCCTGTTCCTGCTTCTGGACCTGGTTCTGTACCTCCTTCTGCTGCTGCACCTACTGGTGGAAATGGAAACAATGGGAGCTCAAGGGGAGCTCAAGTTCAAGAACTAGAGTGGGTTTTTACACGGCTTTCTTTGTGATTCCTGCAAGTTTGTTTGTTCTCTGAGTTTTTACACACACACAGGAAGTTAATGGTTTAAATGCTGACAGACAGGTTGTGAAAACGCAATCCATGATAATCCATATAAATATAACCGCGCAATTTTTGAAAGTACCAGTTTTGCCCCTAAGGAATTCGTTCTGTGAATGGGATCTTTTGGTAAATATATATGACAAAACAAATATTCGTCCTTAGTCAGTATGAAGAAATTAGAGGGCCCACCCCTCCGACCCCTCTAATTTCATTCCCAGGAGTCCCTCTAATTTCATTCCTAGACTCGTTTGTCAGTATGAGGCCTAAGAAGTTAGAAGTTAGAAGTTAGTTTCTAACTTCTAACTTCTAACTCGTTTGTCATCATCTCTGTTTCTAAAATTCAAAACTTATACCACATCAGACCACGTGGGGCCGTGAAAGTGAACCACATGAATTGTAAAAGGAAAAAAAACAAAGTGCTTTTGCTTGACTCTTCTTATTTTTTCTTCTTCAGTTCCGGTTCTCATTTTTATTCTTTACTAGGCATTAGCCCGCGCGTTGTTGCGGGTGCATTTAATAATATCAATACAATGAAATTCTGCAACTGAAGTGAAAAAGTTGTAATTAAATTCATCTCGTGTAAATCATTTTAAAAAACTTACTGCATTGTCGATTAACTCTTTACATACATGAAACACCCAAAATTAGTCACTTCATACAAACACATGAAAATCAGTCACACACCAAATAAAATATTATACAACATTTTTAGCTCATTCTGTTTCACAAATCTTTTGCCATGTGAACTATTCTACAAAATAACTTATATATGATGTATCAGATATAACAATACAAAACAAATCATTAATCTATAACTGCATTTGTCATTCAATCCCTATTTACAACTCTATTACATCTATATATATTATATAAGAAAATTGATGAGTTAAAAAAAAGGAATAGTATGTTTTCTATATAAAATGACACTTAGAAGCATTGTAATTCATGAAAAATCAATTAGGCCAATTAACTCCTCAGCTCTTCCTTGCGACATTTGTAATAACATCATATCTTCTTTGTTATTCTCTTTACCTCCTTTAAGACGAAATCTACCTCATATACTACAACAAAGAAAAAAGTTAGAACAAAAATATTTTTGATAAATCTAGCTAATATAGGACATAAAGTAGAATAGATTTGTTCTAACGAAAGATTCATATGGATTATGTTGTCATTTATTTTGCACAAAACATAATACCGATAAATGTCGAATCATCAGTTTTGTCATTGATATAGATTTGGATCCAAAGCACAAAGCATAAATGCATTACCACGACAAAGACACATTACAATTAAGAGGTTCATTTGTGTGAGACATCTTACTTTTTCAAATCTTATATAAGAATAATAGCATAAAGAGAAATGCGAGAAAGACTGAAAATGACTGGGAAAAACTTATTGCTAGGGGTGAGAATTGCTTTAGATAGAACAGAAAATCTAAAGCCACAAATCTATCTAAAATATTGAATTATTTTAGATAGAGCATAAAATTTACTAACCCAAAAGCACTTTTCCTTGCTTCATGAACTAATTTATAATACTCTTGCAACAAACCTTGCCTAAAGTTGTTGTGGAAATACTACACTCAACCTAAGCTGCATAAAGAGATATATAGCTTTACAAATTTCAGTAGTACCCATTTAAATGTAAAAGGAGAGTAGGTCAAATAAGGTAGTTTGTCTATTCCACACTATTTTAACCTGGAAAGCCATACTAAACCTGAAAAAAAATAAATTAGAAGCCGATATGAGTGTAACTAAATTTAACAATCATCAAATCCATATTGCTCTTAGGTTTTGTCATCCTTAGCATTAATGCACATACTTTACATTTGACACATATTATTGATGAAGATACAGCCAGCTACAAGTCGTTTATGCAGATGCTGCATGTAGTTCAGTCTTGAAGATGAAGTATACTACATGTAGCTTTGAGTCCTTATCTTTGTATGCTTGTATAAACGACTGTAGCATAATGTGTAACTTATCTGTTGCTCTTTAAACAGGCACATGAGAAACACGTGCCTCCCATAAATGGTGGAATCAGTCCTAACAGAATTGGTTAAGTTGTTAAGAAGTGGTTTAGTGTCTAAAACAGAATGTAATCCTTCTTATATATATTCAATCAAGGGCTTAATGACTAATCGTCAAAGCCAGCATAATCTTCAAATTACTCTCTCTTCATCTAGCTTTAGCTTACACGATTTTTTTCTTCAGAAAATCTTCAATTATGATGTTGCAAGACATAACTCTTAATTAACCCCACCTAGGAGGTTATTTTGTGCTTGAAATAAATATGACTTGATCTAGGGTATCACTTCAAAGGATTCTTAATTTATAACTTAAAAGATGCTGGCAATGTACCTATTTTAGTGATATTTGCTTAAACTTGGTAATGTTACAATACATTGCTTTCTTTTTTAACATTAGAAACAAAATTACAAATTGCTTTTGTTAAAATAGATTGTATCCAATCAGCTGTTATATTCTAAATTTGTTAATCACCAAACTACCATATAAACCAATGTGAATTTAACTAAGGATCTTGTACTACTGAGTGGCCTACCTAGTATCCTATAAGTGGCATTTTGTACTCATGATTTAGCTTAACTTATGACATTTATCCATTAGATCTCACAAACAGTATGGATTTGTTTTGAGCTTCCAATGATCCAATGCCATATTACTCTTCTCTTAACATAATCAATCTTGTTGCACAATTTATTGAATGACTTTGTGATTCTAGTAAGGAGTCACGATAACCATGTGGACTCCAATATCTTTAATCAATAAAATCAAACTAAGGAAATAAAACAGCATCATCCCAATAATCTAATATGTGTATCTAACTCCGTTAGTATATGAAAGACTTCTTATGAGACTAATGGAACAATAAGAATTCTTTTGGGGGGCCTCTAAGAGTATGACATATGCATGCTTGACAAAAATAGATAATGTTTGTAGAACACATTTATGCACCTCTTTGTATAAATATTAAAAATGTAAATGAAGTCGACCAAAATAGGAAGTTGAATGAAACATGTTAGTGAGTTGTATCTACAATGTATATTCTATGCATTCCCAATAAGTCTTTATTATGAATGACATACACCTACGTTATACCCTAAAAATTGATATCAACAACAAAACATTTGTAAGAAACAAAACCAAGATTCACATCTCACTTACTTCTCTATGATGTAACAGAAATGTTCTAATAATTATTATTATTATTTAAAAAAAAATTCAAATTTCTAACAAAGATTTGAAGAAACTATAAAATTGTGTAATAGCCTTTATTTTTATCAACCTAACCCTTCCCATCAATGAAACAGACTCTCTCAACTTATAAAAATAAAAATAGAATAACAGATAAAAGAAACTGACATACAAAATTGTCTACTTCCTCAACATACAAACAAAACTTTTTTTTTTTTTTTCTTCAATTGAACTGTTACTGAAAATAATAATAAAGGAAATAGAGTATTTACCTTTCCAATTGGTCTCTAGAACAAATTGTAATGCTCTTAGAATTGTCTCGGTCAGACTTGTTTGTGGAGAGCCATGGCATTGTCAAAACCCCAAATTGAATCTAATTATCATGGCAACGAACAAATGTTGTAAGCCCTTGTCTACCGCAATTTTATGCTTGATCAACATCCAAACAAAAATTTTCTTCTTTAATTGAAAAATGACTAAGAGAAAGAGAGACAGTATTTACCTACATAATTGGTCTCCAATTAAAATTGTAAAGTTCTAAGATGCCTCTTCCTTGTGCTTGTTCATAGAGATTTTCGGCATCAATGAAACCCTATGCTGATTTTTTTTTTTTTTATATCATAACAATGATAATTAACATAAGCCCTTATCATGTGCACTACAGGAACCAATCAAGCAAGGGGTCCCAATAAAAAAAATTATGCAGAATGAAATTATACTTGACAACTTTTCAACTATACCAGCAAGTTTTCAACTATACTTGGCAAAACATGGTGATAAATGAGTAGAAATTATTATTAGTTTATTATTATTTTTTTCTTTGTATAGAAATCGTATGATATAACAAATACATAAAATATCTGTTTATATTTGTTTTATTTTCATTAGATTTAAATCAAATCGCGACTCTCCAACAGCACCTCCTAAAGTGAGGATGATTATTGCAAAGCATCTATTATTTCATATGCAATTCAACTATGGTTTCAAAGTTCCATTTTTCTTTCTGCTAATTTGTTCCAAAAACCCATATATTGTTTATAAACAATAGCTCTATTTATAGATAAACTTGAAGCAATCTTTGAAATAAATTGTAGTGATTTGTGGCTTAAACCCATAAATCACCACCCATAAAACCCCCAAAAAAGTCTAACCTTTCATATGCGATTGGGGAAAACCAAATACACAAAACAAAACAAAACCAAATCTAACACAAATGCCTAAATCAAAACTAATCCAACCAAAATACCCAAACCTAAATTATCTTTAACACCCAAATTTTTAAAACAAAAAACAAAAAAGTTTACCTGTAGCAGTTCCGGTGGTTTATATCGTTTGAATGCTTGTTGGAGTGTTTTTTTCTTTTTTAGGGAAGCTTGTTAGAGTGGCTTGATTCTAAACCAAAACTCACAAACACACCACTGGAAGCGGATTAGCCACAAATAAACAATCACTAATTCACTGAAAAAAATATGAAGAAAATCAAAAAATAAACTCACCTGGGGATTTTACCGGTTCAGTAAATGGGAGAGGTGAGAGGACAGAGAAAGCAATAATATGAAAAAATAAAGTTGTGGACTTTTAATTATAGGGGCAGCAGCCAGCAACTAATGGGTAGGGGAAGAGTTGAAAGAGAGAGAGAGGGGTAGAGAATGGAAGAAACGGTAATGAAGTTAATAAAAAGAAAACATGAAGAATGTAAAACACGTCAAAGTATCTGGCCCAAAACGGCGTCATTTTGATGCAACTAAAAGGCATCAAAACAGCGTCGTTTTGGGAGGCCTTATGTTACATAGGATTTTAGGGGATGTGATGTATCAGAATGAATTAATTGTAGCATATTATTGTCTGACTCTTCCAATTCTATTTAGCAAAAAAAAGACTCTTCCAATTCTTTTCTTCTTTTTTTATTGTACCTACGTGATTACTAATTATACTTTTTTTTCCCTTAAAAAGTTTTATTTTAACCTCTTTTTTTTTTTTTTTTTTAAGTCATAACTAATCGCAAAAGTTTTTTTTTTTTTTTTTGGTTTATTTCCATTTCATTTAAAAAAAACTGTACCTCTTTTTTTTTTTAACATTTTAAAAATTTTTAAATGCCTAACGTAATTATTAAATGTTTTTTTTTTTTTTTTTTTAATGGCAAAACA
Source organism: Fagus crenata (assembly GCA_014362285.1). Classification (NCBI taxonomy): domain Eukaryota; kingdom Viridiplantae; phylum Streptophyta; class Magnoliopsida; order Fagales; family Fagaceae; genus Fagus; species Fagus crenata. The sequence goes on along the minus strand of BKZX01030254.1, from coordinate 7,172 downwards.
AAATACTCAATAATTACATAACTTGGAGTTAATAGTGAAAACATATTCTTAATTATACACACATGGACAAATTTATGTCATGGGCAAATACGTGGCACACACGTGTCAATCAGAAGACGTTGCCATACATGCCACGTGGCAGACATTCGGCAATGTCTTCTGCTTTAATTTATATATAGATATCCAATTAAGGCTCTCTCTGAGGCAGCATTCCTTTCTTGCGTTTTTCCCCCTGATCATTTCTTTTTTTGACGTCGTGAACCCAAAAAACACACACTCATCTCAGTCTTTTCATTCAGTGGAGACAGAGTATTGAACTACAGATCTGTCTCTTGATATATATATACTGATACTAGGTAAATTTAAAAAAAAAAAAAAAAAATTCAGGGTGGGCACTGGTCATATGCTAGATCTGCCTATGAGCTCTGGTGAAAATTTATTTACCATAAATGGTTTGTGTATATCTCTATTGCACACACAATACACATTTCACTATATTTTTTTAATTACTTTGTTCAAATTTTATAAAAATATATGCAAGGAGATGTGCACAAATTGATCTATTGCACATATTTATAAATTTCACATTATACAATTCATATAGTTAATTAGCTTTGTAATTTTTATTGCGTTATAATTTGAACTCTTAAGATGAATTATTATTTAAAAGTTGCTAACTTTTAAAATTGTACATATCACTATATAATATTAGGCTCTCTTAAAAATATTTTTGACTTTGTAACGAAGTAGTTACATAACATCAAAAGGACTCTATGTGAGACCGTTTAATGACATCTTATCCTAACCCCTCTTATATTTGGAGAAGCATTTTGGCGGGTCGAAAGGTTTTGGTCAATCGGGTTGTGTGGAAGCCAAGTGTCACAGGTACTACTCGTGCTATTTGGAATGCTACCCCCTCGGGTAGATACCCTGTGCAGTTGGGGTATACTTGCTTGGAAGCAGACCTTCGGATTCTGGTAGAGGGTGAAAGCTCCTGCAACCAGTCCCGCCGCCAGGTCTAGAAGAAATTTTGGAAGCTCCAGCTCCCAGGTAAAGTTAAACACTTTCTCTGGAGAGCCTATCATGACACTTTGCCCACACATTTCAATCTTTACCAGAGGAAGATTAGAGACTCGCCGTTGTGTACTATCTGCCTTTTTGATGCTGAAACAGTCTCACACATCTTATGGCAATGTCCTTTAGGCTTTAGCTCAGAATACTTGGGCAACTACTCAGGGACCCTTCCATAAAATGAAAAACAAAGTGGACAACTTTGCTTAGTTGCTCACCAGCATCTTCTCTCGTCTACAATCAGAAGCAGTGATGGAATGGGCTGTGATCTCATGGGCAATTTAGAGTGCACGAAACCAGTTCATTTTTGAGAAATGACAGAAACCTCTAGACCTAATCTGTGATACGGGAATGGACTTGCTGCATCATTATCACTGCGCTTCTACTGTTACTGGGCTGCAATGCTCGGGTTCTTTGTCTTTACTTGGGTACTAGTTGTTTTTAATCCCCAAGTGTTTTGTCTTCCTATGACTTGTTGCTACCAGTCAGTGTGAATGGAAATCCCATACTTGGTCTAATGCCTCTGTGATTTACTTTTTCTATTCTCGCATTATTTACTTGTATTCCCTTCTTAAGTTTTTAATAAAATTCTCTATCTTTGATATTTAAAAAAAAATAGGTGTTCATACACAAGGGTATTGGCCTGTTGGTGCCCCTATAATTCAATTTTCTAGTTCTTTCTTCTTCTTATTAATATTAATAATCAAATAAGACTATAAAAGGGTGACGATTACTCAAAGAAACTGTGCCACTAAGCAAGTGGACCACTTCATTATACCCTCTTGAACCACAGCTGCTCGAGGCCTCACAGTTACTTTACCATATGTCCTTTCTTGTGGAAAATCAAGGGTTTTGGAAAAATAATCAGATTTTGACAATTTTTTGGTCGTTTACCCCTCAATCCTCATACAAAATTAAATGGGGAAATATGGAACAATGACAAAATCAGTAATGGAAAGACCGATTTTCTATTTGAAATTGGCTATTCCATTGTCGATTTCACTTTAAAAAAAATTCATTGTGACATTGGCTATTCGATTTTCTAGACCAAAAAATTTTTTTTGGTCGTTTACCATATTAAGGATTTCACTTATATATATATATATATATAAACAAATTTCATTATGAAATAATGCCATTTCTGATTTTTCTTTCTGAAAACAAATGGAAAAGTTTGGGTGCCTTTATGATTTCTAGATAGAGTTAAAGAGATGGATTTCATGCATTTTCGCCTTGTCTATTACCTTATGGCATCTTAGTCATATCTAATGATGATAATGTTGGCACCGCAATCTCTATCATATGATAATCCGTATCCCATTTTATGTGCCCATGCAACATGTAAAATTGACAAATGTTGCAGTTCTTGTATACATAATTCCCCACTTAAGAGTACCAAAATTGATTTGTAACCCCAAACTTCAGAATTATGAGGGGTATGCCAACATAATCCATTTCACCACTCATGCTTGCTGTTAATGACATTTCAGAGAGGGATTAAGAGACTTATAACTTATTAGCTTTGCACGAAATTTGTTTCTGTTAGAAACCCAGTTCCCATTTCTCAAGAATCTTTAAAAATAGTGAGAATTTTAAAGTAGCAACTGGATTTGAATTGCCAATTTCACAATGATTTTTTTTTTTTTTTAAGTGAAATCAGTAATGGCATTGCTGATTTCACAATGAAATTGAATTTCATTTTAAACGGAAATTTTATGTCAATGCTGATTGTAGAGGCCTATTTTTTCAGTCCACCACGGACCAAATCCAACACCCCAGTGATCCACCAGAGGCCCAAGGCCCAACAGCACTGGTGATCCACGGTAGGCCAAACATGAGAAAAATGGCCCAAAAGCCATCTACCGAGCCCAAAGTCCAAAAGAAGAGAACAAGGCCCAGCCCACCTGTTCATCCAAATCCCAGTCTACCACACAAGAGAAGTCTGAACTAAATTCAAAAAAGAGAGGGAAAATGGCCCTCAAGCACCATTTTTTCCCTCCTCTCTTGGCGCGGTGCTCGAGGCTCTGAAGGGAGACATTCCCAAAGCAAAATCAGAGTTCCAAAGCAATAATAATCATGACAAAAGATTGGTTTTCTTCAATAACCAACATACAGGCGTGGTCTATGGCAGCCCGGAAAATGTGGAAGAAGCTGGTCCTCCACACCACCCAGTGGTCCACGGCGAGTTGTCCAGCGGTCCACAGCAAACTCAGTCACCAAAGAAACGATCTGCGGCGGCACCAACTGCGGCCAATGACGAAAGAAGTGACGAAGAGGATGAGGAAAGGCTGAAAAGACTAAGAAATCTCCCATGGCCGCCCAAATCATTACCATCTGAAGCTGGTAATGATGAGAAACCAGCTGGGTATTTTCTTTATCCACTGGTCACGGTGGACCTCAGCACAAACCAGTCCACGGCAGCACCAGCTGGGACAAAAAGGATAATTAAGGTCAAGAAAAAGCCTTGAGAAATCTGCCATGGCCACCACCACTCGAGGACGACGACCGCCACGGCCCAGCACTCCGGTGGTCCTAGCTCCTCCACATCATGGAACTTAGGAAGCAAGGTTTGGAGGTAGGGGAACCAATTTACTTCAATTTTGATTGATCTGCCGTAACAGAAATGGCATTAATCTGCTGGGGAGAAATGCCAAAAACGGTAAGTTCAAATCTAATTAATGCAAAACGTGCTTGAGTCAAATCACCTTAAATATTTTAGGCCATTACCGAGCATTAAATGCTCGTCACTTCCTCCCTCATTAATGGCCTGAAACTCGCCGTTCACCGCAGATCAAATCAAATCTGCGGCGGATGAAAACCATCAGCTCAGCCCCAAAACACAAAACCTTGTCAAATCTCAGCCCCTTATCTCTTGGTTAAACAAAGATTCTCATAATGACGAGGATAACAAGTAAAACCATTAGATATGAACACCACTATAAATAGGGGTGAGAAGAAGGAAGAGGGGTTGGTCTTTTGCTGGTCAGAAAACCCTTAGACTGGGATTTCTCAATTAGAGCTGACTTCAAAAGCTCCAGAAATACAAAACCAACAGCAGTCCACGGGACACTTCCCGTAGGTCCACAGTAGACTAAAAACACATTTGGTCTGCCACAACAGAAAATTCCCAACAAACACTCAACCAAACACACAGTACTGGCTCGTGTACGTTTTGCAAAGTAAATGGTTCTCTTCCTACTCCCAAATCCCTCAAGTTCCATGATTTTTGTGTTTCCTTGATCTGCACTTCTTTTCTTGCAAGCTACCGAAAAGGTCAGATGCACTATGTCCAGCCTCTGATCCATGGCACAGGACTTTGATCTCCATTACTTGTTATATTTATCACATTTGCTGTGTTTTCCACCACTGGATGTGTAAATGTGTAATGTATTCTCTCATTTATTGTTTCCCTTGTGTTGTAACTACTGAATGCTCTGGTAGAGGTAAAGTTCAAAATTATCAAGTTTATTTTGATCTGCGGCATTAGCTTCGTTGATCCACCGCAGCCACCTACGTGAGTATTGCAGCCCGGTGGACTAAGGAACGCAAGAGGGAAATGCACCATTAGCCTCCGAGTGGTCTACTACACTTGGAGTAGAGTCTTGGGCTCAACATCCCCCACACACACAAATCCGGCCCGTATCCAGCCCGTCCGTGGATTGATACGCGGCCTATACGGTGCTGAAATTTTTGGCATCCACACTGATTTTGTCACTATTCCGTATTTTCCCATTAATTTTATATGAGAAAACAGCTAAAAGGTTGTCAAAATATGATTATTTTGCCAAACCCTCATGGAAAATAAGTCAGAGAAGAACTCGGTTTCATTGGCTGATGAAAAAGCTTTCTCCTACTTCACAAAAAAAAAAAAAAAAAAAAAGCTTTGTCCAGCTCGTTTCCTTAATCAGCCCATTTCAGTGCTAGGCCTATCCCTGTTATCTAACACAGCAGTGTTGGTCTTGCTCAAACACCCACGTAGCCCCTTCACCAGCCCAGCACATTCTATTTTGGTGTTTTTCATTAAACTCCCCATAAGGCTCAGTTTAAATTAATCTTGCTTGGAATAGGCCCATATGAATTCTTTGGACCACATCTCAATATGATTTAAGTCCAAGCCAAGCGCTGATAATTTTTTTTTAGAGCCCAACTGTTTATTATCTTTTAAATGAAGCCCAATTATCTCCTTTTTTAGGGCCAGCAGACTCATCATGATAAAATGAATTGCATTAGAGTGTGTATTCGAATCTGTTTGAGCATTCATGAATAAAGCTAAAACTCATCAATATAAACGCTAGGCAAATACAAAATTAGGCCACTAGGATGTGAGATACAAATCCTCTCGGATCCTCTAACTAGGCCATATCTTCAAACCAATGTTATACATATTCTTTTTAAGCAAAGATTACAATTGAACATAGTTTAGCTATAAATCAGTTTGTAGCAACCTTGCACCAATCCACTATATGACAATTTATAAGATCATCTATGTGTATTATTTAAACAAGTCATATGACCTATTAAATAGGTTATTTGACTAAAAATATACTTGGATAATTATTTAAGTTGTCATATAGTGGGGTTGTAAAAAAATTGCTACAAATTGATTTGTAGTTAAACTTTGTTATTACAAATTTTATTTATAATTGGGAGTCAACATTAAACAATTGGTGCCAAACTCATCCCTTGTTCCTCTGGCACGATGGGAGTCAGCATGGGAGGTCCATTGGATGCTTGGGAAGGTATTCGCCTTATTGATTGAGATAAGAAATTATGTTGGAACCAATTACATAAAACGTCGAAGGCATCAAAATTTGAGTGTGAAATTGATCGGAGAATTTCTTGACAGCATTGGAGAATATGTTGGTACTTGCCATAAAGTAAACACACAAGAACGAAGACCCATATAGTGAAGATGAACCACCCAAAGGGAGGGACAATGATCAATATGAGCAAGTCATAGGCAAAGGCTCCAGAAATAAGGGACACACTTTTGAGAAAAGGGAGATAACTTGTGTTGAAAGTTGTTAGTATCACTGCTGCCAATGCTATAGTGCAGGTACATACATCTATTATTAGGAGCACCATGATGGCACTGTGTGTGTGGAATAGTGCAGCAACTGAGCTTTGATATTTCAATTCGGTGAATAAACGGACTTCCATCTCACTCTTGAATATAAAACAAAAATTGTATTAGATTATGTGCACCACATAGTTAAAAGGCTGCAAATAAATGAATTAAATGAATATCTTCTATTTGTCTTTTTGGGGCTAGGTTCTAACAAGTGTATAACCTTGCTAATATGATTCAGTATGTATAAACATAATGAAAATGATCTCGATTTTAAATAAAGGTGGACAAGGATTGTGGATAAATTATATATATATATATATATTTGTTGCTAAAACCAACCAAACTTTAAATAAAGATGCAAAGCAAGAACATCCCTGTTCCAAACATTCCAAACAAGAGGAGTAATAGGAGAATCATTACATAAAGCTATGACCTGCAAATTTGGTTAATGAGTGAGCAACAGAGTTAGCTCCTCTCTTAACCAAACTAAACTTGCAGCAACTAAGCAAAGCACTAAACATTATAATGTTTAAAGATGTCAAGCCTTATTGCATAAAATCCTTTGATGTTAGGCCAAAAATCTTAGATAACTGGGTGACAATAAATTAAAGGGCCTTAATTAGTGAATACCAGGATTTTATTTTGTTCATTCCAAAGTACAAACACCTACAAGTTGACCCAAGCCACCCATCCATATGATCCAAGTAAGCCCTCAGTTGGGCCTACTTATATATTCAGCCCTCCTCGGTTGGCTCCAACTGCTATGTTGGAGTGGACTCAAGGACGTAGCCAGGATTTTAATTAAGTGGGGGCAGAAGTATAACACTGTCAACATACATGTTTATGTTTATGTTGATATATATATATATATATATATGTGTGTGTGTGTGTGTGTGAGTGTATATACATATATATACATACACGACAAGGATTAAATATTAGTGTATATATATATGTATATGTGTGTGTACATATATATATATATATGTATATTTATACACACACATATATATATATATATATATATATA